>JARYGA010034717.1:0-40051 GCA_030545235.1 Helianthus tuberosus | reverse complement strand
CAACGCCCGGGCTGAAACCCCCGCCCAAGGGGCCACGCCGAAACCCAAGCCCACCCGGGGTGGTGACTTGGGCGTTTGTACCCAACCCATGCCACAACCCCCGCCCCAAGGCTGAAACCCCCGCCCAAGGGGCCACGCCGAAACCCAAGCCCACCCGGGGTGGTGACTTGGGCGTTTGTACTCAACCCACGCCACAACCCCGCCCCATACGTAAAAAAATGAATAGAAGTGTGAGTATTTATAGTGAATAATTTTTTTAAACACATAGCCGTTGGCCAACGGCTAGCCCAAACGGCTACTTGTCTTGGCCAATGAGATCCTGCCATGTCATCTTGATAGCCCCGTCCAACGTCCGGGCTGAAACCCCCGCCCAAGGGGCCACGCCGAAACCCAAGCCCACCCGGGGTGGTGACTTGGGCGTTTGTACCCAACCCATGCCACAACCCCGCCCCATACCCCATATTCTAATACACCCTAAATTCACTGTTCATTTAGTTTGTTTTTATCATATATGAATTACATGTCAACCTCAATAACAAATAATATGAATTAACATAAACAAACGATTAAACAATTTAATATAAACATAAAATTAACTTAAATAAACACTTTAATATAAATAAAACAATTAAAAGTAATAAAAACAAATCAAATAAAAAAGAAATTTACAAATGAATATGAATATCTATATGTATGTAGGGATTAGGATAAAATACAAAATGTAAAATAAATAAGAAGTATAAGAAAGATTTAAATCAATTGATCTTACATTTGTAGGGTTGAGATTGGTTTTATGGAAAAGAAAATATTGAAAGGGCATAAAAAGAATCTTATATTTATTGACTTTTTCTCTTCACATGCAAAGCACATGTCAATCCCCCCTCCCCCATCCTACATTTGTAGGGTTCTATACATTCTGTTATTATTTAAACTAATAACACAATGTTAATTTGAGTTCTGTACATTGCATTTTTATTAGAACCTATAACACAATGAAGATGGTTATATTCGGTTTTTCTATACATCGTGTTATAGGTTCTAATTATTGTGTTTTTCAACTGTGTGGGTTTTCTATACATTGTGTTATAGGTTCTGGTTATTGTGTTTAGTCTGCTATCCAGTGTGTTTTAATCTGTTGTCATTGTGTTTTTGTTTTGTTGTCCATTGTGTTTTAATCTTTTGTTTATGGTGTTTTAGTTTACTGGTCATTGTATTTTAGTCCGTTGTTGATTGTGTTTTTAGTCTGTTATCCATTGTGTTTTATTCTGTTGTCCATATTGTGTTTTAGTCTGCTGTCCATTGTGTCTTTTATCTGCTGTCATCAATTAGGTTTTTAGTCTACTTTCCATTGCGTTTTTAGTTTGATGTTTGTTGTGTTTTACGTTATGTCCATTGTGTATTTTATCTGTTGTCATCGATTGTGATTTTAATCTACTTTCCATTATGTTTTTAGTTTGATACTCTTTGTGTTTTACTTATGTTCATTGTGTAACACGCAACTGGGTTTTCGTTTTTTTAAAGTATAACAATAGGGTACTCGTATTAAAGATCATATGACCCTCGAATTTATGGTATAATTTTTTTTAAACAAATGACGTATAAAAAAGTTACGGGCGTTTAAAAAATATGGGTGAAATAGCATGTGACTTGCATGTGCATATTCTTTTTTTTCTATTGGACAAAATTATCTTTCTCACTTGATTTCTTCTTGGACACTTATCACTCTATGGTAGCATCTTACCCTTCTTATTTTCTAACCCTTAATACTATAACTCAACCCATATATTTAGCTACAATCTTAATATTTTTAGAATCTTGTTCTTCTTCTTTATGGTTGGGTTTTAGGGCCTAAGGTTGAACAAATGAAAACAAAAAATAACGGAGAAAATAAAATGTTGCCATGTCTCGAACCATTGACCCGTGTATTTATAAGTAAGCGCAAAACCATTAGAGCTATAGCAATGATAATGTTTCATTTGGGTGCAAAATCATTAGAGTTATAGCAATGTTAATGTTTCATTTGGGATTGCAAATATTTTATATATAAATATAATGAAAGAATTTTTTTTGAGCCTTGTTTGATGGCACGACTTGCACACCCTCTAAGACGGCCATGCGTAGGTTGAATCGACTCTAGTTGAACCGACCGGTTGTAGACAACATATGGTTAAACCTATTTTGAATAATTTTGTAACAAAAATATGTTTTTTAAGTTATGAGATTAGAGCTTGAAATACCTCTAAAACATGTGAAAGTGTATTCAACTAATACATCAATATGTATTTGGACATGAATATGTATTTGTTATTGGTATCGAAATTAAATAATATCTCTCTAAAAATATTGTTTATCGTTTTTGGAGTAAAATTCCTAGATAGTTACCGTGGTTTGATGAAATTTCACTTTTAATCTCTATTTTTTTTTTCAAAATTAAATGTATTTTCTTTATGGTTTGACAACTTGTTACTCAGATAGTCTCTAACGTAAACGGAGGTTATTTTTTGGTGTTAAGTAAATGTGAAATTACAAAACACCCTTACTATTAAAAAATAAAAATTAAAACACTCAAGCAGGTCCCACCTTAAATAAAACCCAACCTAAATAATAAAAAACAAATTAATTAAAAACACCCTGTGGACCCCACCCTCACCCCTTGATACCCCAAAACACCACTTACAACAACCATAACCACTACCTACAACCACCTTAATAAATCCAACCCCACTCCAAGTAAATCAATATAAGACTATGGGGTATGGGGTTTGGGTTGGGGCGTGGGTTGGCTGAAAACGCCCAAGCCACCATCCTGGGGGCGTGGCCCAAGGGGCGGGAGTTTGAAGCCGGGCGTGGGGGGACTAGCGATCCTATGTGGCGGACTCCTATTCGCTTTGTTGGCCATGTCCTATTCGCTTTTTTTTAATAAACTGCCAAGCCAAGCCACGCCCCAACCCAAACCCCGCCATACCTCACGGACACGTCACTCACCGGTGGGGGGAGGCTCAAACTCCACGTGTCAACTCATGCCCCCAACCCAAGCCCCACCATACCCCACGGTCTAACACTTGTTTTCCCCATTCCACCCCTGTGCAAGAGAATCACTTCGTACATAACCTATTGCCACTGTATGGCTGCTTTGATTTATCTTCCATAACCTACCACCATGCCGGAATCCTGCAACTCCCCCGCCACTCTCTTTTTCTTTATATCCACTTTACAACTAGGTTAAGCCACTCTCCCTGACCATTAATTTTGTTGCAAGTATATGTGCACATATATATAATTTTAACATTATTTTACTAATTTCGTGAAAATAATACTAAAAGAGGGGAATGGTTAATCATGCATCTACATGCACTAATCGGCCTTGGTCTTAATTGCTGAGTGTTATGTGCCTTATGTAGGAGACCGTTCGTATAAAATGAAATAAAACTCTTATTAACTTGATTACAATACAGAAATGAAGAAAGCGGTAACTATAATACAGATACAACTGGAAAACTAAAATTACAAGAACAGAAATCTAAAAAAGACTGGAGTTCTTGGCTGAGGATCGTGTTAGACACAGGTCCCTTAAAACAAATTTCAAGTCTCCCAGGAGAACTCGTTTGTTTCCAGGATACAACAGCCTAAGCAGTTGCACTGCCGGAGTTGACGAAACCCAAAGGTATACCTTGAAACAAGAAAGAAAAACAAGATGATTCTGTAGAGAGAAAGTTGCATGTGTTGGTGGATTTTTCGGTGTGTCTTCTGCAGCAGGCTGCCCTCCTATTTATACTGCAAGTTTGGATGAAACAAAAAATGAATTAAATAGGAGAATTAAATTGCATTAAACGTCTTTAATGCACTTTAATTCGTCATTTAATTCTCAATCAAAACCGTTGACTCGTCTGTTTCAAATGCTGAAATGAAACTTCTCTGTTATTAAAGTCTAGAACCTTCTGCGCGCAAGACAAACACTTTGGTGCGCATGCGCCATTTTGGCTCACTTTCATGTGAGCGCAGGACAGACACTCTGGTGCGCGTGCGCCATTTTGGCTCACGTCAATGTGCCGCAGGTATGCACCACTCATGCGCGCGTGCGCCACGTCACCAGTGAACCTATACGATCACGCCACACGCGTGACATCAGTGTCCATGTGCCATCAAAGCGTCACATTGCGCCCATCGCCCACGCCGCGCGCACATGTGTGAGTTAGGGTGCTCCGCACCCTTCGCGAGTACACTAGTGTGTGCTTCCATGAAACAATAAGGATGGAGTGTTCCCACTTAAATACCTCTTTAAGTTTCATCTCTCAATCCTATGTGGGACAAGGTGCCACTTTCCCATTATTTTAGCATTCAATGTTGCAAACACCAAACTTTGAGCATCGACATCTCATTCATCTTAGCTCCGTTTTGGACGCGGTTTAGTTCGTTGTGAAGCTCTTCCAACATAGAACACAAACCCATAAATAAATATATAAAAAACCCTCAATTCTTATATTTGTATCTAGTCCAAAATTAGGAAAAATACATTTCCTATATTTGTGAAAATTGCTATTTTAACAAAATTTCCAACACCTTATGTCCAAGGCTTGATGCAAAACTACTATCGAGCGGGGGGTCTCACTGAAGCAGCCTCTCTATTCCTATGGGGTAGAGGTAAGGCTGTCTACATTTTACCCTACTCGGATACTACGTTAGCTTTGCTATTGGTGGGATGGACTGAGTATGATGATAATGATATATGTACACGTATATCCCTCACTATTTTCTAACATTTACACTTTTTTGCTTTTTTTTGTTAATTTTCTTTCTATTATTGTAATGATTGTCAAAATAAATTAATTTCAAAGTTTAATTTGGTGGAATTCATTGTTTTTATTAGGCCCTGGGGTGTACCTTAACATCTAGGTTGTTAACGATGACATAACATGTTAACCGATATTGCAAACCACTCCATCCTTATGTTAAGGGGTGTTAAAGGGATTATATGTTAACACGTTAACATGATGTTAAGAGACTGTCTTAAGTTGTTTTCTTTTTTTACACCCAAACCATTAAAAGAATAAAGTTAAGGAGATTAAACCATTTCCTTGATGCGAGGTAAAGTGAAACGGAGAAAAGTAAGTGATGTGGCACCTAGGTGGTGTTAAGAAGAGTTAAAGTATACCCCAAAGCCCTGTCCACTCATTCCTTTTTTACGCCTCTGTAATGAATCTAGTTTATTTAATTTGTTTCGATTGTTTCTTGAAAATGATTATGAGATTATGCTTAATTATGATATGTGTTTAGTTTATGTTTGTGATTAAATAGGTGTTTAATTTGCTCAATAATTTAATGGGAGGTTGTTTATTCAATAAAATTTGTTCTTCGTGTGACTCATTAACAGATCGATGTGACACATTAGGGTTTGTGAGTGGTGGTTGCATAAGTTGCAAAACTATCAAATGATTCATATGAAATATAGTTGTTCAAATCTGATTTCTGGTAATAAAACGTGTGTTCTTAAGGTTTTGGACCAGATTTTTACTTATAATTGTCACACCCCGACCACGTAAAACAACAAATCATGGTGGAAACGTCGGGGAATGTTGTAACAGAATTATTGTTTCAAACCATGGATACAAAGAGTTTCGTTTTATTAAATATTAAACATTGTCTTAAAGTTAAACAAGCAAGTCAAACATAGTCTATCATCGTTATTAAATCACTAAGGCCCCGTCCAGTTCTAAGTGAGCATGCATCCTATTCGCAATCAACATTAAGCAACATCACCTGAAACATATGTAAAAACAAAGTCAGCAAAGAAATGCTGGCGAGCACATAGTTTTTGTGTGAGTGTCAGATTCATGGCTCGTTGAAATATCTCGTACAACTTCGTTATTCGATATTTGAAACCTTGTTTTGTAAAATATTTGTATTGTAAAACGAATAACCAAGTCAAAACAGATTGGTTATAATTTATAAACCTCGATGCCATAAATCTTAACCCAAAACATTTGTTTATGTAAACCAAATCATAAATCGTTCTCGTAATAAAACTCGTATGGTTTATATAGTTTCATAAACATCGTTGTGCGACATTGTTTAACTCGTTCTCATTATAGATCATCGTTCATTTGTTTAAATCATTCATAATCGTTCAATCGTTCAAAATCGTTCTCGTACAAATCGTTCTCGTTTTAATTGTGAAAACTACTTTTGGTCGTCTCGCTAATAACATTCAAACCTTCGTGACTCGTTCATCGTTCAACTCGTATTAACAAACCACCAAAGGGTAAGTTAACAATCATCAGGTTCAGTCGTTACCCACATAACCCACACATAACCATGGGTGCAGTCTGATAACGGGATTTGTCGGATCCTATGGTACCATAACCTAATACTGGTCAGTTCGGCCAAAATTAATGAATGTCATTCGTTATGTAACTACAACCAACAAGCTCGTTCACATTATCGAAATCGTTATTAGTTTAGTATAAACCATCTTACTCATTTTGAAACCATCGTTAAAACATTGAAATCGTTTTGATACATATAAATCACCCCAAAACAATCGGAAACAGTAAAAGAGGGGATCTATGTACTCACCTTTGGGTGCGTTTTTATACGTTAACACAATCCCTCAAATTCTTTATTCGTCCTAAATTAAATAAGAATGATTTAATAATCAAAAACCCACAAAATACATAAGTTTCTCCGATACTTAGAATTTTCACATAACTTGGAGATTTCTCGAAAAGTTATTATTTTTTATTATATTAGTGTATTTGTATATATGGGTTAGCGTAGTACACCTAATCTTGTCAACACTAACACATCATCATACACATATTGTAAAACACATAGCACATTGTAACACATAAAATTTACCCATGAACAACCCATTCTAGTTATGCCGAAAAACACTTATTTTAGCGATTTGGTAACATTTTTGGGCGTCGGAAGTCACGTATGACTAACCAAACGCCAAGTAAACTTAATATAAGTTAAAATACTTATTTTTATATCAAAAATATCAGTTTGATTACTGATCTAAAACAGTTTTGTAAAAATACTCCGAAAAGCTGATTTTTTAACCGTTTTATCGCATAGTTTTGCATCAAACGTTACCCGAACCATCCCAAATCGAAACGACTTGAAATTTTAACATAAGTAATAACCCATGTTATTTACTGAATAAAATAATGGTTATACTCATGATAGTGCAGGTCTTAAATAAAGCACATAAATCATGCAAATTTCACATAATTTACCACTTTTTAAGCTATATGTACAACATGCAAAGCTATCAATCCTATGTCAAAGTTTCATGCCATTATAATACATCAAATAATATTATTTTTAGTGTTTATAACTTGTTCAAAAATATTTTTGTCATACAACCCTTTTTTACCATTTCTTGAGCTTTAAATCAACATGTATCTTCATGTACAAGTGCCTAAAGCATACTATCATAGCCACATCATTTTATATGAGTTTAAAAGCATCAAATATGCAACTTATTCATGTTTATTTGCTGATGTAATTTACATTTATCATATCATACACAAATCATTAAACACTTGCATTTTAACTATCATTCAAGAACATGTAACAACTTAAACAAGTACTTATCAAGAAATCAAACTTCAAAACTCATACACACATGTATATATGTACGGTTATATATACATACATATCACCACCATTTTTATTTGTATCATGACCCTTTTCATTTTAGATTTCAAGTTTGTGAAAATCCCAAGATTCAAGAGAAACTTCAAATCATCAAGAACAACCAAGAATCAAAATTATGATTTAAAAGTAAATGTTATACCTTCAAGATTCAAGTAGGTTGTGGGATGATATTTTGATGATAGGAAGCTTGAAATCACTTGAATACACCTTGGAAACACCTTTGTATCTTCACACCACTTGAAACATGCTTGGAAAGGGACTTGATCTTCAAGAACAAAGTTTGAAGGTTTGAAGATGGAGATAGAGAGGTGTGGACGGTTTGGGAGAGAGGAGAGAGAGAGAGGAGATTGTGATCTTGGATGGATTGCTTGTGATCTTGAAGGATATATGGAAGATATAAATAAGATTTGGAGGATTTACTAGAGATTTCATGTACATACACTTGGCCAAAACAATCTAGCAAGATCTTGGAAAATATATTGGTGGGGTCACATAATGGTGACCGTAAATACATATGGGGTATTTTATCTAGCGAATATGTTATATGTAGGCTAAAACGGGTGATTAACTGGATACCGGGTATTTTATCTAGCGTTTAAATCCCGGTTTATGGCGTTCTAAATTATTTTTATTATTCTATAAAAATAAACTCGCCAAAATATTACTGAAATAAATTTCAGTTGCCGAGATTGGCTGCGTTATTTGCGTTTTGCAGTAGAAGCACTGTGTTGCGCAGAAACACGCGGTACGCGCTTAAACTTGAAAAATAACGTTTTTATGCGTTTTAATTTATTTTTCAACACGAACACGATTAAAAATAAAATTTTAATCATAACAGAATATTTTTGGGATTTAAATATTATCCGGGCGGTCTCCAACGTTCGTTTCGCAGTTTTGTCGCAATTAGTTCTTTTAGTTCAAATAAACATGTTTTTGCCATACCGAATCCTTCGAAACTTATTTCTAAGTTATGTAAAGGATATTTAGGGTATGTTTGGCTTATGTCATAGTTCCGGAGTGTACGTCGCGTTAAACCGATTGTGTTTATGCACCAGTTTGCGTATAACCTTCCAGAAAGTGATTTAAAGCTTGAAATCGGAATCGAATCAAATTGTAAAATCATTAAACACAATTACACATAAAATAACACCAAAACACATATAATAACACCAAAGCACATTGTTTTATTGATAATCAACATTGTTTTACATTATACGATGATTACAGAACACAGTTGTCACAATAATGGTGGACAAACCTTCGTATTTCCCTTCAATTTTAGCTTAAGTTGTTAATGGCGGAAGTAATTTGGCTTTACTTGAATGAAAACAATGGGAAATAGATATTGAATTATAATATAAAGAGCCTATGTACTCTCAAATCACATATAAGGACGTGCTTATCCATTTGGGAATAGCCCGGTGGTATTGGTGAGTTTAGATAGAGCTTAGGATAGGAGATGTCAGGGGTTCAATCCCCATGGTGTGCAACGTTAGCCATTCAAAAATATATATATATATATATATATATATAATGACGTGCTTGTGTTGTGGAACCTCCGTAAGTATGCTCGGGTAGTCCAACTACCTAAACAACTACAGGTGAGACGAATCCTCTATGTATCGAATTAATAGTATAAAACTAAAACATATAAACGGATCATGCAAAGATGAGTATGTTGGTAGCTATCTCATATAGCTTAAGAAGTACCCAAAGTTCATGGTTCAAGTAACACATCAGAAAAAAAAAGTATTCGATAATTTTTAAAAAGATTTCATGAAATACTATGTCATTATAAAAATAGTAATATAATTAAAAATCATTATAAAAAGATATATTGAAAAAAGAATTCTGAAAAAAGAATTCGTATTGACATATGATTTATGAATTATGAATGGATGTTGGGCTAGACTTTCAAGGCTACTGGATGTGGCCTAGTTGGCGGCCCATCTATTCGCAAGAAAATCGGACAAAAACAATTTAAGTGCAGCCAGTAGCCACTAGTTGTGTAGGTGGGCCGTGGCCTGTAGGGGTGGCCAGCTTCAGCCTGCAAGGCGTTTGTAAAAGTTTTATCCCTTTATCTCATTTTAGTAAAACTGTATATAATACTAGGTTATAGCCTCGTGTATTATACGAGCTAAAATATCTCACGTAAGTATAAGATAATTAATATTATACGAAATTGCTTAATAAAAAAAATATCAATTTTGTTTCTTTGAAATTTAAAAAGCAACAGAATAATTTTGAAATAAATTTAAGATACCAATATATAAGAGATGACTATTGGTATCAATAAATACATAACAACTTGAATTATAAATAATTTAAAATTGGAAACTACAAATGAAAATTTTGTTAGTGTTGCTAAATCTTAAACAATGTTTATACCCTGAAGTTTAACAATTTTATTTTTTGAATACCGGTCAAATGTAACTCAAGAAGCTATGTAGATATCTTTTACCAAAGTAATGAAAAATTACTTAATTATTATTGAATTTAAATTACATCATATGAAAGTGTATTTTTTTTTGTTTAGGATAAATATAAACTTTATAAAGTTAAATGTAAATATGAAGTAAAAAATCAACATGGTATATTAGTAATACTAAATTAAATATTAGACCATGTGTAGTGAGAGTGGGAAGATAATGCTCCATTCTTGGGCATTATCCGCCATGTGACGGTCCAGTCAACTTTTGGGCATTATGGAACATTATCTTATAACGGGTGTAGTGGTATAATGTTCCTGTAATTATCATCCATTATTATTTTTTGTTTTTTTTAATTAAAACTAATGTTTAAAATGAGTGTAGTGACATGATTGGCCAAAAGAATCTTATCAGGCATTTGATTTGGAAGAAAGGCTTCACGCCGCTGCGGTTGCGGAAGCGGCGGTTGGCGGTGGCTGGATGTAACGCTTCGCATTTCTGTACTTTCCTTATTTAGAAAGTATTGTTGCAATTCTATTTTTGGAAACTTGTAATTGTATTGTACCGTACTTTCTTTTCAACTTTGTAATGCGAGACTATTGATCGTAATGAAATTCGAATATTTTATTCACATTTATGTTACACATTTTAGACTTGTTTACATGTTCATACTCAAAATCAAGGTTTCAAACACCATTATACATGCTTTATACTTGTACAATACACGATTATGCTCGTTACAATTAAAACCGGCTAAAATACGTAACTTAACCAAACTTGAACCTTCATGAGAAGGAAAGAGCCCCTTTGAGCGAAGAGACTCTTCTCTTCGTGCGAAGAGCCCAATCGTTCCAACCCTTACTCACACCAAGCCCCTTCGCACGAAAGGCCCAATCGTCCCAAGCACTCCTTAACCCTATAAATACGTGTCTAACCCCATTCATTTCACTTTCCCAGTCGCTCAAACACTCTCAGACGCTCTAAAACTTTCATTTTCGAGCAGAAGCATCTAAGTAATTATTTCATTCATTTCCTTTACTTTTCTTGCATTTTCATTTCATTTCTCTAACTTTTCTTCAAATCATCTTGTTTAACACACCTCTTGGATGGTTTTCATGAGTTTGACTTGGCAAACTCATGGTGAAACCTCACCACTTTTGAGGTCCAAACTTAGATTTAAAAACCTTGATTTTCATCTTGTTATTGAATTTTAAATTCTGTTTTATAACAAAACTTGGTGGAATCTGGTACCCACCAAGCTCACAACTCAGTTCATAGTTGTGGGTTTGTGTTAGGGTTAATTTTCATCAAGAAATGGACTGTTTGGGATGAACCAGGATAGCTGTTTTGAACAATCTACACCTACTCGCACGAAAGAAACACTCAATCGCACGAGTGGGCATTTCCGTTCGTGCGAAGGGACTTTGTCATGTTTACATTTCTAATTTTTACAATCTGTTCGATACAAGTTCATCAGTACTTCAAATGTTGAAGTCATCTCAGATTCACCATCTTTAATATGGATGAATCTGAGTCGTGACAGAAGTGTGAATTGTGGGAGCCTTGGCTTTCCAAACTAGTTTCACCACCTCATTTGTATACCATACGAATGAACACCAAACAGCTTGCTAAAAACAAAGTAAGCTAACCCCGCTTCGCCTCCAACATTTGCCATGTTGGGTATGACACGCCTGGATTGTTCTTATTTGACTGTTTTGATATTTTATTTACTATTTTTACTTCCTATGACAATTACTATTACTATACAACGTTAAATCAGTTTACGATTAAAATTTAACGCACGAATCCTCTCACAACAGGTCCAGTCGCACGAAGGGAAAACCCATTCGCAAAGATCCAATGTTCGGACATTAAAGATCCGGTTCTCGGGTGTTTTCCAGCCCACCCCGGGTTCTGCTCACCCCTAGTAGCATCCTTTATTTTATTCCCGTTTGAAAATATTTTTTTTTTGTCCAAGGCTCCAATTGCTAAACATGTTGCATAGGTTCCACTGTGTGTTGTATGCGTTAGACTGTACGCTATTCCTTTCACCACAAGTCAATTTTGACCAACATACTTATATATGTTAATTCACTAAAGGGTCAAAGCTCAAAGATTTAAACTTGATAACAATGGTATAATAATTTAATATGGATCGTGTCCTCCTCTGTGTTTATCATTCACAATATATAGAGCCCTTACCTCCCTACATTTAGGGAGTTTACAAACTGATGGCCACAAACTATGGAAACAATATCTTTACACAATATTATAATTATACGTTGGTTATTACACCCTGCAGTCGAAGCGGGAGGAGACCGTAGGCTGAGACTGGACCGAAAATCTTCAAACAGAATGCGTGGTAGACCTTTGGTGAAGATGTCAGCGATTTGATAACGAGAAGGAACATGAAGAACTCTAACTTGACCTCTTTGTACTTGTTCCCGGACAAAATGTATGTCAAGCTCAATGTGTTTTGTGCGTTGATGTTGCACAGGGTTACCCGATAAATATATAGCACTCACGTTGTCACAATATACCAAGGTAGCGCGACTTAGAGGTCGATGTAGTTCAAGAAGCAAATTACGTAACCAACAAATTTCAGAAACAACATTAGCCACACCTCGGTATTCAGCTTCAGCGCTAGAGCGGGAAATGGTGGCTTGTCGTTTAGAAGACCAAGAGACAAGATTTTCTCCATAATAAACGCAGTATCCGCTAGTCGATCGAATTGTGTCAGGGCAGCCGGCCTAATCAGCGTCTGTATAACCAAATAGGGTCGGGTTAAGAGAGCGACCCAAATGAAGACCCAAAGATGATGTGCCTTTAATGTAACAGATGATACGTTTTAAAGCATTCCAATGTTCAGTTGTAGGGGCGTGCATATGCATACATACTTGTTGAACAACATAACTAACATCCGGACGCGTGAAGGTCAAGTATTGTAGGCATCCGCGAGGCTACGATAGAGAATTGGGTCGTCAAAAGCGTCACCGGACAATGCACTAAGTTTAGTATGTGTGTCAACTGGAGTGGTTACCGGGTTACATGCTTGCATACGTGCACGTGCAATAATGTCAAGAGCATAGTCCTGTTGTGAGCCACTACGAGAGACATAAATGCCGAGAAAGAAACCAAGAGGACCCAAATCTTTCATGGCGAATTCACTGGCCAGATGTGTCATAAGATGATGATGAAGCATATCCGAAGAAGTGACTAGTAAGATGTCATCCACATAAAGAAGAAGGCAGGCGACATCCTTTCCATGATGATAGGTGAAGAGAGATGCATCACATTTACTTTGATTAAAACCGAGAGTGAGAACGTAGTCGGTGAATCTTTGGTACCATGCCCGAGGTGCCTGTTTCAAACCATAGAGAGACTTCTTCAAGCGACACACATGATCCGAAAATTTTCGATCCCGTAAACCCATTGGTTGATACATATATACGGTTTCATTAAGTTTACCATGAAGGAAGGCATTAGTAACGTCAAGTTGATGCACATTCCATGACTGTGATAGAGCAATGGACAAAACAGTCCGAATGGTAGCCTGTTTGACTACCGGACTAAATGTTTCCCCACAATCAATACCAACCTGTTGTAAGCGACCATCACAAACCAAACAAGCTTTATAGCGTTCCAAACTACCATCTGACCTGTACTTATGTTTAAAGAGCCACATACTTCGAATTATGTGCATGTGAGGTCGCCTGGGTACCAATTCCTGAGTCTCATTCTTAATAAGAGCGTGAAATTCGTTAGTTATGGCATTGTGCCACTCTGGTATGGACAAAGCATTAGAGGGGTTTTTGGGTACGGGAATAACAGTTGATGTGTGGAGATTGAGTTGTCGTTTGGGTTTGAAAATGCCATCCATTGCGCGTGTGCGCATGGTTCGGGTTGGGTGAGAGGATTGAAGTTGTGCGGAAGTGAGTGGTGGTGAGGAACAGTTGGAGGTAGACTGAGTTGGGGGGAGTTGCGTCTGATGAGCAAGAGGATGTGGGGTTGAAGTTGTTTGGAAATCAGAGGATATGGGGTGTGAGATAGGGGATGTGGTTTGGGCCAACGGGTTTTGGGTTGGGCTGGGTTGGATAGATGAGTGTGAGTGTTGGGGACTGTTGACGTTAGGTGGGATAGGGGAAGGTTGGTTTTTGGGTGGGTGAGTGGTAGTGGAAGATGGAGAGTGGGCCGGTGTGGATAGTGGTGAGTGGGCCGGTGTGGAGTTCGGTGATGGGGTTGGGTCTGGTATCATATTGGCCCAGATGTGGTATGATAAGTGGGTGTCGAGGAAGTCATATGAGGGTGGTGGGGTGATAGTGTTTGTGAACGGAAATGTGGTCTCGTCAAACACGACATGACGTGAAATGTGAATTTGTCTCGTTTTGAGGTTGAAACATTTATAACCTCGATGGGTGGAGGGGTAGCCGAGGAAGACACATGGATAAGAATGGTTCTCCAATTTATGGATAGTGGTTGAGGGGGTAAGAGGGTAGCAAAGACATCCGATAACCTTCAAATGGTCATAAGAAGGTGTACGGTGATAGAGGATTTTAGTGGGGGTTTGTTTGTTTTTGAATGTTGAAGGTAGAATATTTAATAGGTAGGTGGCGGTTGCAAGTGCATGATGCCAAAATATGTTTGGTAGGGAGGCATGGGTTAATAATGTACAAACCATGTTGTTTATGGTACGTATTTTACGCTCGGCCTTACTGTTTTGTGAGGAAGTGTGAGGCCAAGAGAGGCGAAATAACATGCCATTTTGATTAAAGAATTGGTGAAAGGAAGAGTTCACGTATTACTTGCCGTTATCACATTGAAATGTTTTTATTTGATGCTCAAATTGGGTGTTGATTAATTCATGAAAGTGACGAAAAATGGAGAAAACTTGGGATTTTTTGGCTATAGGAAAAGTCCATAAAAATCAGTAAAGTCGTCAAGCAATAATATATAGTACCGATGACCTTCAGAACTAATAATAGGCGAGGTCCATAAGTCACTATGTATAATGTCGAATGGTTGAAAAATGTGAGTATTGGAACTAGTAAATGGTAATTTAATGCTTTTACCAAACACACATGATTGACAAATGTCTTTATTTAATTTTCCAAACGAAACAAAACAAGATTGTTTTAACGAATGTAATAGAGGTTGTCTCGGATGACTCAGACGTTGGTGCCATAATGTAGAAGTAATAACAGCAAAAGTGGATGTGAGGTGGTGCTTCCTGATCCGAGTGTGAGTGGATATAAGTCACCGCTGCTGTTGCACCGGAGGATAGGGATCCGGGTCTTGTAGTCCTTCACAAGAAAACCAAACGGGTCAAATTCGACAGAAACAGAGTTCTCAGTAGTGAACCGACGAACAGAGATTAAGTTTTTGATGAGTTTAGGGGCATAAAGTACATTGTTTAGGCAAAGGGGTGGGAAGGGGGCGGGTAAGGTTTGAGTGCCGTGTCCAATAACCGGGATGGTGGAGCCATCACCAACAATAATATTTTGAGGCACGCTATTATTAAAAAAAGACTGAAAATTACCTGAGGTATTGGTCATGTTCCCAGTGGCACCGGTATCCATGAAGAGTGTCGGGTCCGGTTGATTCAGCGACATGGTGTATAGAGCCTGGTCTATGTCAGTAGGAGCGTACGCAACATGATGGGCTTGAGAGGGTCGGGGCCCAAGAACCCCGTTACCGCCGCTGAAGTTGGGCCGCTGATTTACTGTTAAGTATGGACATGGGGGAGAGGCCCATGTGGGCCACTGATTATTGTAAGAAGCAGCCCAAGAGCCATTTGGAGCCCACTGTGTATTAGAAACATTAGACCAAGGGACCCATGAACCATTTGTGCTCCACTGATTTTGTTGAAAACTTGTTGCAGGTCCGCTCCTACCCCGATTACCATATCCGCGGCCTCTGCCGCCTCTTCCTCGGGACCTTCCCCGGCCACGGCCTCTCTCTGACGAACCATCCGAACGATATCGGTCGTATTGACCGTCCGACCGATAGTCATTAGACTGTTTTTGGGTCGCTAGCTGTTTAGTAGTGGTAACGTTAAGCGCCGTTCCGGCGTCCTTGGCGGCATGAAGAGCTTGCTCCGCCTTTCGCGATTCAACTAGTATAAGCTTCGACCGAGCTTCATAAATGGTAGGTAACGGGTCCTGTTGTTGAATGATGGTTGCGATAACTTCATACTGTTCGTTTAGTCCGGAGATTAATTGAAGTACCAACTGAGTGTTGTCGACCAGGGCACCGACACTGGCGAGTTGATCGGCGAGTATCTTCAATTGCTGGCAATAAGCGGATATATTAGAGAAGCCGTCAAGCCGGGTGTTGGTAAATTTGTGGCGAAGTTGAAGGGCTCGAGAGCTCTTGTTGTCTTGGAAAATGTTCTCGATCGCCGTCCAAGCTTCTTAGGCTGTTGAGTTTGGTTTTAGGATTATATGTAGGAGATCATTAGAGATCGTACCGTATATCCATGTAGTACGATTGCATCGAGACGATCCCATGTGTAATCGAATGTCAGAGTGTCTTTGTCTTTGGTAGCGTCCTTATCTTTGTCTTTGTCAACCGATTTAGAGGAAGATGTGGGTTCAGCGGCTGGTTCAGATTTGGGACAGAGATGATCTAGTACGAGACATGTTCGACAATGGATCCGGATGAGTTCACACCACGAAGTGTATTGCCCGGTCTCCATCTCCAAAGTGATGGGGATAAGGGTTTTAATATTTGAGACAGTGGTAGCAGGATGGAGTTTTGGTTCCATGATGAGAGATAGAAGAAGAGGAGGATTGTATGTGAAAGAAGATCGATTGAGTGAGGGACGAACAAGATCAGAGGGTGACCTGGACTCTTGATACCATGATAACAATGGTATAATAATTTAATATGGATCGTGTCCTCCTCTGTGTTTATCATTCACAATATATAAAGCCCTTACCTCCCTACATTTAGGGAGTTTACAAACTGATGGCCACAAACTATGGAAACAATATCTTTACACAATATTATAACTATACGTAGTTTATTAAAACTAATAAAAATAGCTAAAAATGGATGAAGCCGGGACACATCAATTGAATAGAAAGTAGCAAAAAGTGTAGTTTTAATGCATAACTAGGTTCGTTAACGGTAGCGCGTTGCGGCAAAACGTAACAAAAATGTTATTTATAAATAAAGTATGTTGTTTAGAAAGCCACACCGTTATAATTGGTTTAGTTTATCATTGTACCGTTTTAAGATACCAAATCAATACGTTATTTTGAATATAACTTTCTTTTTAACAAAACTAATACCGGAATGTGAAGAGAAAAAAAATAAGCACAACTATATACTTAAGTTTTTAGAAAAAAAAAAAGATTAACGAACGTAAATTACCAAAGAAATATCAAATTAATTGATAAAGAAAATATGATTAAAAATAATTTATTGAAAAATTAAATAATAAAAGAAATATGGTTTTATAAAAGGAAAAAACAATAAAATATATCAAAACTTAAAAGTAAATATAATAATATGAAAACTATATATTATTATAAATTTAAAATCACTATTCATGGTCCTTTGTAAACTATATATACTAGCTTTTTTACGTCGCGCGTTGCGGCGAAACCGATTAAATGATAATGTATAACAAACGTGATTCGAAAATAAAGTATGTTGATTAAAAGTCAGACCACTAGAATGGTTTAGTTTATCATCGAACTGTTTTATAATACCAAATAAATAATTTATTTTGAGTACAACTTCATTTTTAACAAAATTTATAACGGAATGTCGACAGATAAAATCAAGCACTACTACGTTTTTATGTTTTTAGAAAAAAAGTTATAAACATAAATTATTAAAGAAGTATCAAATTAATTGATAAATTAATGTATGTTCTAAAAAAATAATTATTAAAAAAATAGTAAAGGAAATATATGGTTTTAAAAAAGTAAACAAATGAAAAATATGTTATTAAAAGTAAATATAATAATAAAGTATTATAATATATTAAATAAAAAATAATAGAAAACTATACATTGTTATAAAAATAAAGTTACTATTCATTCTTATTTATCAACAATATATACTATTGATATTTCCCCGCGCTTCGTGGCGGGGATTAAGTCGGTATCAATTTGGTTCGTTACAATACCCGCACTCGATATAGTAATTGAAAGAGAAAGCACTACATCGATCGAAAAAAAAACACATATATGTTGTTCAATTGATATCTGTTTGGTTCGCTTGCATTTTATGTTTATTTTATTTCAACATTACGATATTTTTCTGATAACAGATACTCTGCGCTATCATACCAAGTCCAATCGAAACCAACTGAACAACATTTGTATCGGTACCAATATTTTTTTATTTTTAGTTTTTTTTGCTTTCAATAAACTGATACTGTATCACTACCATATTATAACGAACATCATCGGTACCGGTATACATTCCGTTTTATTGTTTCCTGTTTGATAACAGGTACTTTGATCGTATCTTAAAAGTTATATGAGAGAACAAAATATACTTAAATCAACTAAAGTAATAAACCAATAAAATAATAAAACCTTAGAAAAAACAATATTGAAAAAAATCAAAAAGAATTGTTCCGCTCTTTTTATTTCAACATTACAATGTACATCTTTTAAACGGATATTGTGTCGCTATCATACCAAATTCAATCAAAACCGATTGAATAACATCTGTATCCGTATCAATATTTAATTTTAGTGTTTTTTGCTTTTGATTAATTAATATCGTATCGCTACCATACCGTACAGAAAACATCAGTACCAGTATACATTCATTTTTATGATTCTTGTTTGATAACTGGTACTTTGATCGAAACTTAAAAGTTATATAAAAATATATGTTTAAATAAATTAAAGTAATAAAACAATATAATAATAAAAATCTAGAAAAAAAAAATATAAAAACCACTGTTCATGGCATGTTTCTATTAATATGTATAATATATGTATATATATATATAATACCTAAATGTATACTATATTATAATGCACGAGGGATGGGTATTTTAAGATACCCAAATAATAATAACTTTTCCCCTCTTTTATTTATAGAAAGACCCCTAAAATGAGGGTAGTTTGGTCTTTTAAACACTATTTATTTTTTAGTCCCTAAACTTATTACACTTAAATCCCTAAATTTTAACAAAATTATAGATAATTAGTTACATTTTCTCCCTCCACAACAAACTTATAATTCTTTTACGTATTCTTGTCATATCTTATTAACTATAATGTTTTTTTTTAAAAAAAAAACCCAAAGATAGCATGACGACCTATACATTTTTGTCAACGTTTCGGTAGTTGTCTTGTTCATTATCAACATGCGGATTAAAAGGTACAAGTAGATGATGCCTTATTGTACAAGTGATCATTGCAAAGAAGTAGAATAAGTAAATCAATAAACTTTATGTAATCATTTTAAGAGTTAAATTTATTGATTCTACCATTATTGAATAATTGTGTCATGTTTGTATTTGATTACTAGAAACTATAAAATGTATTATAGTATAGATTCAATGACTAAATATTAGTTATATTATAAAACTCTAACAAACTATGTGAATATTTCGGTTTTGTATAATTATTATTTGACAAAGTAAAAATGACTAGATATATGCTATTTATTAGCATGAGTTTAACTCACTTAAGAATAAATATTCCGATTTTGTATAGATATTATTTTTTTTGTTACCCGAATGTGAAAAACTCAAAAATTGACTAGATATATATGCTATTTATTAGCATGAGTTTGACTCATTTTAAAATAAATATTTCGCCATATGTTGGTATAGATATAATAACAAACTTTCTACGAAAAAGGATGGAAAAAATTAAGTGGGAAACAATTTTTAAAATTTAAAAAGTCTTTACACTATAAATCTTAAAAAAATGATATGTTACGTAATTACAATGTTTAAGGTGAACAATAACTGAATCATTAACCAAAATCGAACCGAAAACAAACGAAACTAAACAAAAGCAACCAACAAATGAATTAGCTGAAAACCAATTAACGAAAACCTGAATGAACCAAAATCGGTTATTGATTTTTTGTATCACTATTTAACAAAAATTAACCAAACCAAACCAAACCGAACCATTCATATTATCATATATTTCTAGCTTTTATACCTTTAGTTCATGTATATATTTTACACATCCATTTTATGTATTTATACTTCTACTTCATGTATTTATACCTAAATTTCATGTATATCTAAGCAAAAGTATTAGCCAAAGTTTGGTTTTAGTTATTAAACGAATCGAATAAAAAACCGTCAATCTAACCAAATAATTAAAACTGATAACTGAAAACCAATTGGTTAATAAAATTGACCAACCGATGACTTCGGTTGAGGATAAGAACCAAAACAACCGAACCATACATACCACAATGAAATGGACTAACAAATAATTTCTCCTATGGCGCATATCCACCAAAATGATGTTATAATAAATATTGCGCGAATAAGAAAAAACTACTATAAATGAGTACCCTAATGTAAAGTGTAGCCCCTGCCCCATCGCACGGACACCATGCTAGTATTTTTTATTCAGAAGGTTAGATCGATAAAAAAATTGCAATTGATAAAAAAAATTGTAAAATATATTTTCTCACTCCGATCTTACCTCCTACTATTTTTGGCAAAAAGCACGTGTGTGTATTCATATATAATAGCAACAAATGAAAATTTTGTTACATCACTACTAAAAAACTTGGGCATTTTAGACGAAAAAAAGAGTAAACTGTCATTTTTGTCCCTGAGGTTTGGGCAGTTTTGCCACTTTACTCCAAATCTCAAAGTTTTTGCCCATGGTTTCATTTTTATTGCCATTTTGGTCCAATAATGAAATCAGGTCAGATTTCTCAAAAAAACTTAGTTTTTTGTCTTTTTCCTAAGGGGCAAAATGGTCATTTTAAATACCCCTCTGTCTCTCTCTCTCTCTCTTGAGCAACACCACCGCCACCTTCTCTCTCTTTAATCAACCTCCACCACCACCTTCGTATCCTAGCCAACCTCCACCACCACCACCACCACCACATCCTCCCTTAGCGGCGATGGGTGGTGGTTTCTATCCGGATGGTGATGATGACGGCAGAACCAGATCCACCGCCGCCCATGGGTTGTGGTTTCTAAAAAATTGGAGGTTGTAGATCCAGAACCCGACCAGATCCCCGCCGGCCACCGTTGGAACTCGGACAAACCCCCCCTCTCTTTCTCTTCAATCAACGCCGGAATGATGTTAATGTTTGCTGATTTGGGGGACGATGTTCATCAACGCCGCCGCACATCATTCGTCGGAACCCTAGCCATATACGTCACGTTATCAACGCCGCCGCACTTTGATGTTGTTGCAGGTTCGATTCACGGTGATGTTAATGTTTGCTGATTTTGGGGATAATGTTATATACCAATCTGTTACAGAAAGCTAGGGTTTAAAATGCAGGTGGAAGTGAATGTGATCTGGGACGATTTCATGTCAATCTGTGATTTGGGAATTGAATGTGGTTTTGAGGGTTCGGATCAGGATGGTGGTTCGGAGATGTATGTGCGGAAGTGGTGGTTATGAGGCGGAGTACGATGGTCGGAGTTGAATCTATGGTGGCAGAAGCCTATTAACATCGCATGTGGTTGCTCAGCTTCTTCTGTTTCTTGAATCGGAGAATCCTTCGAAAGGGATTGTTTAGAGAAGATGATGTTTTAGGGAAATGATAAGGGATTATTTATTTTAATCAATAATTTGTTATAATAACTCATAAAATGACTAATTTGGCCCTGAGGAAAAGGACAAAAACCAGGCTTTTTTTTGAGAAATATGAGCTGATTTTATTTTTGGACTAAAATGGCAATAAAACTGAAACCACAGGGACCCAATTGCAAAAAGTTTGAGATTTGGACTAAAGTGGCAAAAGTGGCCAAACCTCAGGGACCAAAATGGCAGTTTACTAAAAAAAAAAAGCCAAAAGAGTTGCTACCAATTTGCGATCAAAATCTTGCAAAACTAATGACTAATGACCAACACATATCAGTCGCAAAAATGACACAAATTTTGCAAGCGTCCTCTTGGCGTTAACGAAGTGTAGGCAACGGCTACACGATCACGTGATTTTGAATTTGTTAGGCTGACTGAACTGCTAAAGTCGTCACCTAATATTCTTGGACCTTAAAAAATTGGGCTCAAGGTTAACTCCATTGATCTTGTGAATTGGGTTTAAGTCATACTCATCATCATACTTAGTAAATCCCACAAATAGCAAAGCAAAGGCAGCGTCTGAGGAGGATAAGTGAAGGGGTATGGTCTCAAATCTCGCACCAGGCATGGCCGCGAGTGACCATCACCCGGCTCATTACCCGTGTCGACAAGGATTCACCTGCGTTCGTGCGACCACGCGCGAACCCAGTTTGCTTTCCCACTCGGGAAAGAATGAGAAGACTCACCTTGTGTATGAAAATGGGTTTTCGTCACCACAAGGGATACGATAATTACTGTGGTTACCGCACATAGTGATGCGGCCCAAAACCGCGTCCTATCGTCACACAAGTGGCACTGACACTTTGACTTCAATGACCAAGCCATCAAGTGGTCTGTCCGGGCACTGACAGCGGTCACCTGTCCGACCCACATGCATGAAAAGCTGGCAGACAGACTGACAGACAGACAAACGATCCCGTGACCTGCGCTTCTGACACACCAACGAAAAGGCTACGCGTTGTCGGTCGGATCCTAGGCCCGACTAAGCGGCCCTCTCCTTCACTCTTCAGCTATAAATACCCATTCCAAACCAGGTTTGAGGTAACGCTAATCTGCTCTCTCGCACATACTACTTAAACACACACTTTGCTCTCAAGCAAGTATTTATTTTCATGCCAAAGAGTGGTTACAAGGAGCACCCCCACCCCATCCCCTTGTTACGAAACATGGTGTGTTTCCTTATGTACGAGACAGGTTAGAGGACGACCCGACCATTGATCGAGGAGATAAGAGATTAACCCTACTCGATGAGACTAGTGAATTAACCCTCCCAGTTAACCACTGTTTCATCATTGGTGCCCACCGCTACTCTTAGCACTATTCTCTCTTCTTTTCTAAGATCATGTCCGATCATCAAATTCCTATCACGGGGGAGGCCTATGCCCCACCAACTGTAGTGTAAACGGGGAACACTCCCCCTAGCCGACCAATAGGCAACATCGGCACATCCACACATAGGGGTAATCCCTCGCAAATATGCCGGAGATTTCCCAATTTACATCGATCTTGCCACCAGGAACTGATCTTCACTCCTGGTACATGCAACAACAGGCTCTCCTAAACGCAGCCTACGCACAGGCTTGCGCAAGCACGCAACAGTTCAGAGGGCTTACACCAGCCCCATTTACACCAGCATCGCGTATTGTACAATACGAGGAGCGAGCGCCAACACATCCCGCATCTAGGGATAGGCGCGGACCGCATGGACCCTCGTATGTGAGTGTCCATACGATGGATGAAGGGATTTCACTTACGGATCCTGGGCCAGGGCCTCTGCGCACCAGCGCCTATGCCCACCCAAACAACATAGGGGAGAATCGACAAGTCGCCGGGGACCCGGTATATTAAGCCGTCTTGGGCTGCATCCCAACGACGGCGCCGAAAGAACCGACCCCGACGACTATACATATTGCGGGGATTCCCAGACGGCTTACAGCCAGTCTGGGGACCAAGACTACTACACCCCGACACAACCCCACACAACATACGATCGCGCTGCAAAGCACGATCACCGTTCGGTCAACAGACCGAAGTCAGCAGCTGGCAACTCCAAATTTACTAAGGAGATTGCCTTGGTCCTGCTTATGAGGGCCAAATGATGTGTGTAAAATGCAACATATAAATTACATCAAATAAGGCATAAAACTAACCCTTTTTTAGTACTAATGTTGGAAAAAGTGTGCTTTTGTCTTCCTTTTGTATTTTCAGGGTTAAATGAGCTTAAATGAACAAAAGAATAAAAAATGCAGCTAAATCTAACAATAATACAAGAAAAGGAGTAAACGTGGCATGCCCGACCCCTCGACAACATCTTCCCAGGCAAAAACAAGACATCAGAAGGCTGAACACGCCCCGTGCTTATTGAACACGGGGGCGTGCCCAAGTGTCCGCAGAAAAGACAAAGTTGTAGAAGCTTCTATTTCCCAACACGGGGGCGTGCCCAGCGGACACGGGGCCGTGGTTAGCGCTAAAATTCACAAAATCCAAGCAAATCTTGATAGTACAGATACGCTTCTGCACACGGGGCCGTGCCCAGCGGACACGGGGGCGTGATCAACTAATGCAGACAAACTGCATTTAATGAAGAAAGAGAAGACGGGTGGACACGGGGCCGAGCCCAGCGGGCACGGGGCCGTGTCCGGGCTTCTGTGCAGGCTATAAATAGGGGTGCTTGGTTTACTTCAAAGGCATCCCTTGACAAACCACCTCTCTCCCACTTCACCCACACTCCACCACTATCACAACACCCACATCCACCACCATCATCCATCATCCATCATAGAGTGTGTGTAGTAGTCTCGGGATCCAAGATTGATAGTAAGAGTTCTTGACAATCAAAGGCCATGTTTGCCTAAGTCTCTTACATCACTTGGTGAAGACAAGCATTTAGTGTAATACTTTTGTTTTTTAATCTTTTCTCACTTTTTATTTGGTTTTGAATTAATGACTTTAATAACTAGTTTCTTATGTTGAAGGTGAAACTTCCTTATCATTTGTCCGAGGTGTCTTGGCGTTATTTTACTGTCTATATAAAATAAAAGATTTATACCATTCATATCTCCACGGTCTATATGGAGATATGTTGGCTACCTGGTCGGGGGTTAAGGGAATGGTTTGGTAAGGTTCTTGCCTTGTTCAGTGTATAGATCCTGCAAGGACCTAGGTCAAGCTTAGTAGTACCTCATTCAATACCCTCTGGTATTAGATGGCGGGGGTGCGAATTTCTTGATCCCCTCATATGTAAACTACTATTAATACATTAACCCGGCTACTTGGGATTGTATCCCTGCTAACTCAAACCACTTAGCCGAGGGTAACGTCACCTTCAAAAGAGGGGCCTACCATATTACGCATTAATAACTTAATTAATTATCTTCCAATAATAAAACCCTTTAGGATTGTATCCTTGCTGACTCAAACTACTGGATTGAGGGTAACGTCACCTTCAAAAGAGGGGCCTACTACTATAACTAAGATAATCTCTTAAAAAGAGGCGAGTCGGATCCAAGTGATTCATCTTGTCTATCTGTTTTATTTTTATTTTCAGCATTTTTAGTTAGTTTTTATTTTCTAGTTTAAACCCTTTTTCTAAATTTTTGATTTGATTAGACGTTGAGGATAAACCGGTACTAAAAGCTCTTGTGTCCTTGGACGACCTCGGTATCTTACCAACGCTATACTACGCTCACAATGGGTGCACTTGCCCATATGTGTGTTTAGTGTTAGTAAAATATCGTGTTTTATAAATTTAAAACTTGACTAAAGTGTTAAAAAGGGCTAAAAATATACATTAAAAACTATATAACACCGCACACATCAAGTTTTTGGCGCCGTTTCTGGGGACACAAGGATTTTAAGAAAGCTTAAAATCGACGACCTAATCAGTTTTTCAAAAACCTTTTTAAACCGCGCGCATTTTTCTGCATTTTAGTTAGTTTTTGCATTTACAGTAGGTTGACACGGGCCATGTTCACTGAACACGGGGCCGTGCTGCACATTTTTTTCAAAACTTCCAGATACAGAGTCTGAACACGGGGTCGTGCTCACTGAACACGCCCCCGTGCTTCACAAAACCCGTCACTTTTATTAAAACGCCCAGATACAAAACCTGAACACGGGGCCGTGTCCAGCCTCTATTTCCGTTTTTATTTTTGTTTTCTGGTCCCGAGACTCTGTTGTGGTCTGCTGAGTGATTCTTATGGATCAATACTCAGGAGATTACAACTATACCTATGAGGAGGATGATTATAGGGAAGACTATTGCACCATTTGTGGTAACCCTCACTCAGTACAATATTGTGACCTCTTTGAACCATCCACTTCATACACCTACTATGAGGAGCCCAGGTATGAGCCGTCCACTTCATACACCTATTATGAAGACCCAAGGTATGAACCTTCTCCCTCATACTCATATTTTGATGAACCAAGGTATGAGCCTTCATACTCATACTTTGAGGAACCAAGATATGAGCCTCCACCTTCATATGCTTATTATGAGGAACCATGGTGTGAACAACCCACCTCATATGAGTATTATGAAGAACAAAGTTACGACCCTTATCCATCATATACTTACAATGAGGAGCAATGGTGTGAACCATCTACTTCATATGAGTATTATGAGGAACCAAGGATCGAACATCCGGATTCAAACTTTGAGGATCCAGATCCTTACTCTATCACCCACATAGCCGATAAGATAATAGAACACATTAAAACTATCGAGCGCTGCATAAAAGAATCCCACGCAAGGGAAGAGGATTCCCACGCAAGGGAAGAATTAACTTGTAAAAAAGAAGAGATAGTTGAAAATGTAAAAATGGAAGAACAAATAAGTGAAAAGCCGACACATGAGTTAAACAACGAAAAAGGTGAGTCCGACAACGTTAAAATTCAAGAAGAGTCTAATTTTGAGAAAATTAATCTCTTGTCACCTTCTTTCGAAAATTATTATTTAGTACCCACTCATGCTATGTTTTTAAAAGAGTTAAACACTAACACTAAAATTGACGAACAAATGATCAAACTTCGCTAATAAAAGAAGATCCATTTGAAATTAACATTACACCGGTTCCATGTTTTTTTTTTTTCAAAATTCCTTTATTAGTAATATTACAATTGATAAAAATCTTTATGTTAATATAATGCCAAACTACATTTTCGAAAAATTAAGTATTGGTGATTTTTCTCCACTTCAAATACCCATTTTTCTATCTAATCGGAAATTAATAAAATCAATAAGGGTAGTTGAGGATATCTTGGTCCAAACCAATCAATTGCTAATCCCAACCGACTTTGTCATCCTTGATGACGCTCCTCTAGTGTTGGGACGACCTTTTGTAAAGACCCACGAAGCTTTGAAAAATCGGAAGTACGACAATCTATCTATTCAATTAGGGGCCTTCAAAAGATGTGTCGATCTTGAACAATCAATGAAATATCCAATCGGCAATGACGACCCCCTAATTGAAGACGAGCCAGAACCACCCGATAAGGTGGGTTTAGCCAAGGACCCTTATAAACGTGGCGCACCACAGAGGCATTCCGCGGAACTATCCTTAGTTTTAGTTTAGATGAACTTTTACGTTTTCTAGTTTAGTTTTAATTTTCAGGAATAAAGCACACTCGAAATGGTGGAGGTTACTAAGGGAAACTTGAACCCACACCCCATGCACAAAAACAGAGCCTCTCGACAATTTTTCTTCATTACAGCAAGTTCAGCATGGGGCCGTGCTCACCCCAACACGCCCCCGTGTCCGAGGTTCTGCAGAAAACGCCCAGTTCAGGTAACTGGACACGGGGTCGTGTTCACTGAACACGCCCCCGTGCCCAACCCTCTGTTTACTTTTGGTACTGGCAGTCTGACCACGGGGCCGTGCTCAGCCCAACACACCCCGTGTTCAGCTACCCAGTAACATAAAATCTTGTTTTTAACCTACTTTTACACATTTTAATCAACTGAAAAACTTATTTTTGGGACACATTGAGGACAATGTGTAATTTAAGTGTGGGGGCGATGCTAAAACCTTGAATTTTGCAAGTCCTAATAACAAGCCTTGCACAAAACTCTATTGGAACCGCTAATCACCCCAAATTTTTTCAAAAACTTTTCATTTTTTTTACTTGTCTTGGTTTAATTTGGGAATAACAAGTTCTAAAAAGGTTATAGTTTTACAAATTTACAACCGATAGCGTCGTGATAAAAAGAACCAACATAAGAAAATTATTAAACGGCATGACAAATCTAGTTAAAATTTGATTATATATACTTGATCACATTAAAAACCCATTCCCACAAAAAGTGAGTTTTGAGCCTTTATTGAGCGTACAAATACACATCTTTAGATTAAATGTTCATCTTTCGTTTCTTGTGTGAATAGCCGCTTGGTTTCTTACGACTCTAGAACTTGCCATGACGATACATTCCCGGTCCTTACCAACTTAAACCAGAGTAAGTAAATGATGGAGGCAATAAAACTAACCCTTTTTATTTCAACACCATTTTTTTACCACCTACCCAAAATCCCCCTAGTTAACCCCTTTGAGCCTAAACCTTTTCATTTCTAAACCCAAAACAAACACCCTTTACCCACCAAAACCCTTTTTCATTTTAAACCCTTTATTTTAGTACAAAGCTCGGTTTTCTTGTGACATCCTTATTAAAAAAAAAAGAGAGATGATGAAGTATAAGCAATAAACAAACAAGTTCATCAAAAGAAACTTTGTTTGAAAAATGCTTCATTAAAATAAAAAGTCACTAAAACAAAATGTTTTACGAAAACCGACGCTTTTTACGCCTTTCGCCATTTTCTACTAACCACTAACCCAAAACCACCTACCTTTAACCCAAGCCTAACACTTCCCCAAAGTCCTCTTGATATTTACAAAGGTGTATAGTTAAAAGGAGGATGATTGATTGCTTGACAAGCATATGGTAGAAGTAAGTTCCATCTGCTCTCGAGTGTTTCACAAAAATACATCTTCGGCTGAGTGTTGAGTTATTTCCCTTGAGATATGTGAACTTGTATGTAAATGGAATTTTAAAAAGGCATGTTATGCCCAAATAATTAATTTCTCTTATGTAATGTTCTAAATAAATCATAACGAATAGGATTGTAAATAACATAAAAATAAAACCTAACAAAGATCTTGGAATCCCGACACTCTAGACAAGCCCAAAACCTTCTATTCTACCCATTCTATTTGGGCGTGTAAGCCACAAAATAAAGAGTTTTGCTTGAGGACAAGCAAAGATTCAAGTGTGGGGGTATTTGATGTGTGTAAAATGCAACATGTAAATTACATCAAATAAGGCATAAAACTAACCCCTTTTTAGTACTAATGTTGGAAAAAGTGTGCTTTTGTCTTCCTTTTGTATTTTCAGGGTTAAATGAGCTTAAATGAACAAAAGAAGCAAAAATGCAGCCAAATCTAACAATAATACAAGAAAAGGAATAAACGTGGCATGCCCGACCCCTCGACAACATCTTCCCAGGAAAAAACAAGACATCAGAAGGCTGAACACGCCCCGTGCTTATTGAACACAGGGGCGTGCCCAAGTGTCTGCAGAAAAGACAAAGTTGTAGAAGCTTCTATTTCTCAACACGGGGGCGTGCCCAGCGGACAGGGGGCCATGGTCAACACTAAGATTCGCAGAATCCAAGCAAATCTTGATAGTACAGATACGCTTCTACACACGGGGCCATGCCCAGCGGACACGTGGGCGTGGTCAACTAATGCAGACAAACTGCATTTAATGAAGAAATAGAAGATGGGTGGACACGGGGCCGTGCCCAGCGGGCACGGGGCCGTGTCCGGGCTTCTGAGCAGGCTATAAATAGGGGTGCTTGGTTCACTTCAAAGGCATCCCTTGACAAACCACCTCTCTCCCACTTCACCCACACTCCACCACCATCATAACACCCACATCCACCACCATCATCCATCATAGAGTGTGTGTAGTAGTCTCGGGATCCAAGATTGATAGTAAGAGTTCTTGACAATCAAAGGCCAGGTTTTCCTAAGTCTCTTACATCACTTGGTGAAGACAAACATTTAGTGTAATACTTTTGTTTTTTAATCTTTTCGCACTTTTTATTTGGTTTTGTATTAATGACTTTAATAACTAGTTTCTTATGTTGAAGGTGAAACTTCCTTATCATTTATCCGTGGTGTCTTGGCGTTATTTTACTCTCTATATAAAATAAAAGATTTACACCATTCATATCTCCACGGTCTATATGGAGATATGTTGGCTACCTGGTCGGGGGTTAAGGGAATGGTTTGGTAAGGTTCTTGCCTTGTTCAGTGTATAGATCCTGCAAGGACCTGGGTCAAGCTTAGTAGGACCTCCTTCAATACCCTCTGGTGTTGGATGGTGGGGGTGCGAATTTCTTGATCCCCTCATATGTAAACTACTATTAATACATTAACCCGGCTACTTGGGATTGTATCCCTGTTGACTCAAACCACTTAGTCGAGGGTAACGTCACCTTCAAAAGAGGGGCCTACCACATTACGCATTAATAACTTAATTAATTATCTTCCAATAATCAAACCCTTTAGGATTGTATCCTTGCTGACTCAAACTACTGGGTTGAGGGTAACGTCACCTTCAAAAGAGGGGCCTACTACTATAACTAAGATAATCTCTTAAAAAGTGCAAAAGTGCGGAAAACATCAAAGGTTACACTAAAGGCGAGTCGGATCCAAGTGATTCATCTTGTCTATCTGTTTTATTTTTATTTTTATTTTAAGCATTTTTAGTTAGTTATTATTTTCTAGTTTAAACCCTTTTTGTAAATTTTTGATTTGATTAGACGTTGAGGATAAACTGGTACTGAAAGCTCTTGTGTCCTTGGACGACCTCGGTATCTTACCAACGCTATACTACGCTCACGATGGGTGCACTTGCCCATATGTGTGTTTAGTGTTAGAAAATATCGTGTTTTATAAACTTAAAACTTGACTAAAGTGTTAAAAAGGGCTAAAAATATACATTAAAAACTATATAACACCGCACACATCACCAAACTTCCGCCCAGTGTGGGCAAATATAATGGTTTGTCGGATCCTGACGACCATATGGCTGTTTTTATCAGCTCCGGCCTCGCCAACGGCTGGTCGCACCCTTTGTGGTGCCATTTATTTATCCAAACCCTTACGGGAACCGCAACGGCCTGGTTCGATTCTTTACCACTGGGCTCACTGGCATCATTTGAGGATTTGCAAGAGAAATTTCTTGCACATTTTAGCCAGCAGCGACGTCACGCTCGCGACACTTCCGACGTCATGAATATCTAGCGAGGAGATAATAAAGGCTTGGAGGCCTTCGTCACCCGTTACAACAAAGGGTGCCTCGAAATACACGGTCATTTCATCAGGGCGGTCAAAAACAACGAAATAACTATAACCATATCCGGCAATGACGGCTTGCCAAAAAGTGGAACAACGTCATGACGGCAGTAAAGACGTACACCCAGACATCGCGGTCCTTAAGACCTAACGCAGGCTAAGCACGCCCTTCCCCCGCGGAAGGACAATCTTCCCGGCAAGTTCCCAGGCACAACAATATCAACAACAAGCGCAACAGGAGCTCGTGCAACCGCGACTCCAAACCTTACGATCCTCATGGGTCTCAGCCTGACGCCAGATCGACGATCAATGCCCAAAGGGCATCAAAGAAGGAGACTCGGGAGCGCAGTTGGACCGAGCTCAACATATCACCAAAGGGACGTTTTTCTCACAGAAGACAACATCTTGAAACCTGCCCTAATGATGAAATCCAAGAAAGGGCAGGACCTCAGCTAGTACTGTGAATACCACAAAGATAGTGGTCATACTACTAACAATTGCTTTAGTCTCCGGCTGGAGATTGAACGTGCCCTCAAGGGGGAAACTGCAACATCTGTTGCCAAGTGCGCCCAAACAAACTAAGCGCATAACCCCTCACGACGAGGGCACCTCCGACGGCAAAAACATGAAATATATGTCAATCACCCACATGATCAGTGGGGGCCATAGGAAACCATGGAAGGCGGCAAGGAGGGAGGATGACGACGACTGGCGCGACGAATATGTCGTCTTCCCCAGAGTTCGAGGCGGACCGCACGACAGGCGCACCGTCGTAATCACCAGCTGCTTGGCACACTACTGCACCGAGTGTCTATTTATAAACCCGGGCTCATATACGAACAGTGTTTTAACCAGTCGATCAGGAGGATAAAGATCGGTTGCAGCCGGTCGATTACTCGTTGGCCGGGTTTACAGGGGAAACAGTGTTCCCTCTCGGCAAAATCACTTTTTCGGTATGCCTAACAGATGGTAGGCACACCGGACGGATGAGGTTAATTTTATGGTCTTACCCCACACCTCCCGATATAATGTACTTCTCGGCAGAGAAGCACATGGTGACTTTAACATCATCATGTCCACTCCCCACTCTGCAATCGGTTTCCCAACCGAAACGGGGATCGCGATCATCTACGCCCGCAGAGAAGTTATATCTACGGACGAGCTGCGCCCAGCTAAAGCAACAAGGCTAACCCCCAGCACAGAACCGGAGAAGTGGGTACTAAACGCAAAGTACCCTAACCAAATGATCACCTTGGATCACGCCTTGTCAACTAATATCAAAGCGCACCTGAAGCAGCTACTCTTCAGGAATAAAGACTATTCGCGTGGACTCCTGCAGACATGAGAGAAGTACCGTGCAACATCGTGCAGCATTGCTTGAATACCTTACCAGGTATCAAGCCCGTGGTCCAGGCAAGACGCAATCTGGGACCCACAAAAAATAGCACAATGACCTTGCAGGTCAAGGAACTACTCGCCATACCTAGTTGGCAAACCTGGTTATGGTAGAAAAAGTAAGTGGGGGCTGGCGCATGTGCATCTATTACAAAGACCTTAACAAGGCCTGCCCCAAGAATTGCTACTCACTTCCGGAAATTGACAAAAAAGTCGACAATCTCGCACCATTCAGATGGAAATGCTTCCTCGACTGCTACAAAGGGTACCATCATGTACAAATGACAGTAGAGGATGAATATAAAACGACTTTTCGTACACCTCTGGGGAACTTTTGCTATACGAAGATGCCGTTTGTATTGCACAATGCGGGTGCAACCGATCAAAAATTAATGGACATTACATTTGGTGAACAAATCAGAAAAAGTGTCGAAATTTACATGGACTGCTTCGTCGTCATGAGCATGGAGGAGGACACCATGCTCCAAGATGTCGGGGGTGTTTGTTTTTTGTGAAAAGCACTTCAGAACCTCTTATGTCTGCCCCATGCAGACCACGCGCAAACGTTTGACTCTGCAGCTTGTTTGTTTTTTGGATGTGATTTCATTAAAAAACCTCTTCCAAACCTTTTCCTCAAACAGACCTGGCCTCACATCTCCACACCTCTTCTAAACTCTTCTGCTCTTTCAAAACCCTAGTATCCTTTCTCCAAACAGCGACGCTCCATTGTATCTCCACAGCCGTCACCTCCGTCGAGCTCTCCACAGCAGCGACGCTCCGTTGTTTCTTCCCCACCTCCGTCGAGATCTCCACAACAGTGATTCTCCACAGGTAACTTTAAAATTTTAACCTGCTCCTTCTTTTTCTTGCGTTCAACCTTGTTATCGCTTTTCTTCAATCACTTAGGGTTTTCTTGTTACGAATTACTGTATAGAGTTACAATATTACAACTTTCAACTATTGATAGGTATTATTTGTTTGGCATTTTAAGCTAAGATAATCAAATTTGATTGTTTTGATCATAGGATATATGAATTACACTGATTTTGTTTGAACTGTTAATAAATTTACATTGATTCACTTGATCTTTTTTTTAAACATTGGAAGCCTTCGAAATCTGTTAAGTGCTAGAATCACTGAGAACCCAAGTAAGTTCAATATGGTACAGGTTTTCGTGTTACCTATAATCGATTAAACGAGCTTTAGGTGTTGTTTGTTATAATCAGTCATGTATGAGCTTTAGGTGCTGTTTATTATAATAAGCCAGGCTGAAAAACTCTAGTTAAGCCAAGCTTAAACGAGCTTTAGGTGATGTTTGTTTGAAACTCATATGTGGTTAAAAAAATGTAAATTCATATGTCGACTAGTGTTTGTTTGAAACTTGTATGTGGTTAAAACTTGATGTAAATTCATATGTGGACTAGTGTTTGTTTGAAACTTGTATGTGGTAAAAACTTGATGTTTAATATATACAATTGACATGATTCGTGCCTAGTATGTTAATATCTTGTTTGTTGATTAGTAGAAATGGGAGAGAAACAACAATGGTCAAATGAGCATCTAAAATGCTTATTAGAGACTTGCATTAAAGAGATAAATACGGTGGGTAGAAAAGGATTGAGTTTGCATAAAGACTCGTGGAATAATTTAGGAAAAGTTCTTAAGGAAAAGTTTCTATTGGATTTGAATAAAAAACAAATGAAGAATGCATACGATAATCTTAAAGCTAAATACGTAGGTTGGGTGTATTTGAAAAACAAAACCGACAACATATACAATGCTCAAAAAATACTTTTACCTTAACGAACAAGGAATGGGAAGAATTTAAGAAGGTATGTTCATTTATATAAATTTTAAACACTTTTTTTTTTACTTTCGGTTTAGGGGCATACGGAGGCTGCATCATTGAAAATAGTTCCATTGCCTTTTCCAGAACTTTGTGCAGAATTGTTTGATAGGAATACTGCCACTGGAAATTGCAAGTGGACCTCAACCCAAACAATATCCAGGGTTAGATCTTCTTGTCATCGTGTTCAGTCACTTATGATTATGGACACCCATTATCATGACACACAAGATGATGCCGACACTTCTAAGCCTACTCCAGAGCCTACTTCTGAGCCTACTTCTGCGCCTACTCCTGAGCCTAATTCAAACAAAAGGGCCAAAACCTCAAAACCATCTATTAACCATGATGATTTAGAACGTGATATGCAGAAGGATCTAAAGGTTTTGATTAAAGGCAAAGAAGGGCCAACAGTTCGTGAGTGTTCTGATAAGTTAAACCTGGTTGGGTTAGACCCGATAGATCCTATATTCTTATTTGCTTTTCATATTTTTGGAGTGTCCTCCGACATGAGAGAGGCGTGGATGGCATTGCCAGAAATTCCTGAGGTCTTAAGAGGGTGGATCAGGATGACGGCTAAAAGTTTAGGCCTAATAAAGTAGTGAAGAACCTTATCTGCTTAACACGACTATTTGTTTATGTTTGAGACATTGATTGCTTTTGGTTTATGTTTGACATTCTATGTTTTTGGTTTATGTTTGACATTGTATGCTTTTGGTTTATGTTTGACATTGTATGATCTTGGTTTATGTTAAAGACATTTTATGCTTACGCTTTTTGTTGTTTATAATTGTTAAAACATGATCATCATGGATTATAATAAGAAATTACTTCTCGTTATTCTTATGTACTTGTATGTCCATTTTTTTGGAATAGAGGTTTAAAACGAATGCGAGACAATGATTCGGGTATGACGGGACATAAATACATGTTAGAGTTATTGATAGGAAATCCCAAACGATGCATTGAACTTCTACGTATGTCTGGTGAATCATTTGTCCGACTATGTGCACATTTTAGAGTAAATTATTCGTTAGAGGATAGTAAACATGTATCGGTTGAGGAGAACATGGCTATGTTTTTTATGATAATCGGCCATAATCAACAATATGTAGTTATCAAGCGTAGATTTCAACACTCAAACCAAACAATTCATAAATATTTTTACGAAGTCTTGGATAAAATGATGCTTTTTGCCAAAGAAATGATAGTACCAACTTCTTTCAATCCTAATCCAAACATACCGGGACATAACAAGAGGCTACGACAGGGTTTTAAAGGAGCGGTTGGTGCACTAGATGGAACTTTAATACATGCTATTGTCCCTACTAGTAAACAAGATTTATATAGAGGAAGAGGAAAGGGGATTGTTATCAAAACGTATTAGCAATTTGTGACTTCAACATGATTTTTACGTTCGTCATGGCCGACTGGGAAGGTATGTTTATGTTTTGTTAAATATTTATAACTTGGTTTCCTTTTCTAATTAATTGTATATCTTTACAGACAAGTATTATCTTTGTGATGCCGGGTATGCACACATACGGGGATTCATGGCTCCATATCATAATGTGAGGTATTGGCTAGGAGATTTTCGCCGAAGACGTGCATTGACTAATAAAGAGAAATTTAACCATGTTTATGCAAGACTTTGAAACGTAATTGAGCGTGCTTTTGGTGTCTTGAAAGCAAGATTCCCTATTTTGAAGAGGATGGCACCATTTCCATTGGTTACACAAAGGAACATTACCATTGCATGTTACGCGCTACATAGTTCTATAAGGAAGGAGGGTTTGAACGATGAGTTGTTTACGGAATACAATCAACCCAGTGTGTCGTTGCATAATAGTCAAGTGCACATTGATGCTGATGAAGACGAAGTTGAAGCACATGGTACTGCATCGGATCAGGAATATATGACTCAGTTACGAGATGAGATTGCTGAGCAGTTAATGCAAAGCATGGAATAAATGATTTTAAAAAGTGTTATTGGTTTTTTTATGAATATTATTTTAGTATTGTATAACTATTATTTATGTTTGAATGTTAAAAAACTCTTTTAAGTTAAATAAAATCAGTTTATTTATATTTCAGTTTATTTCAGCAGCTTGCAGAAGTTAAAAAACAAACAGTCTTCTTCTTGCAAACTGTAGAGGTTTGGTCCACCTCTTCAGCTGCAGATGTGGTCCGCAGACTGCAGACATTTTATCTCCGAAAAAACAAACAGCACCATTGAGATGACATTCCAAACTCTGGGAAGCATTAATATGAAGCTCAACCCGGGAAAATGCACGTTTGGAATGGAAGAAGGAAAATTCCTTGGGTTCATCGTCACAAAAGATGGATTCAAGGTCAACCCGGAAAAGGGGCAGGCAATCGAATGTATGCCATCGTTATCTATAATAAAAGAGATGCAAACTTTAGCGGGTCGGCTGGCCACGCTTAACAGGTTCTTGGCCAACCATGCGGCCAAATCATTTCCGTTTATCAGCACCTTGCGCAACTGCTTGAAAAAAGACCAATTCCAATGGACTGCCGAGGCAGAACGCAATTTCTAAGAAATGAAGGAGTGTTTGATTCAACTACCCACTCTCACTGCACCGCGTGAGAAGGAACCGCTCACCATGTACCTGTCCGCCTCGGACAGGGCTACAGGCGCGGTACTCATCGTGGACACAGAACAGGTTCAAACACCAATTTATTATGTGAGAAAGATGCTCAATGACCCAGAGAAAAGATACTCTGTCACAACCCCCGACCCCTATCCCGGGAGCGGGCGGCCGTGAGCCAGTTTCAGTGGTATCGGTGTTTATTAATTTGGCAGCGGAAAGTTTCATCAGGACCGTAGTTAGGAAATATTTTTATCAGAGTTAAACACCAAAATCTTTAAACTAAACAAATGGGATAAAACCCAAATTTTTATGATAATACAATTATAATAAACAAGCGGGACAAATTCCGATTTTTATTTGTAATATATATTTTGTAGGGATAAACCCTAATTATTGAAAACAATTCTCCTTTTTATTTAGATAACTTTTATAGCCACTTTTCTAAGCCTTCAGTGCTCCCCAGCTGGCTTTTATTGGCTTCATACTAAGTTACCTGAAACACGTGTTTAAAACATTTTATCAGCAAGAAATACTGGTGAGCGAATCCCAGTTTAATCAAAACAAGTTTTATCCTTTCACAGTATCGAGAGCGATTACAATGTTTATATCTACACAATTACTCATTCAGTACTTGCTACTCGACCGAATTTGTGGCTATGGTCATATCACACATTGGCTAACCCATTGTCCAATTGTGAAGATTATCAAGTAATGTATACAAAACCCCATAATACCGGCAGTAATTGAAGAATTACAAAGACTTAATCACTGCTATTTATAATTTAAGATAAATAAAGGTTTTGTAAAACAGTTTGTAAAAAGGAGACTACTCACATTGCTAGTTTAGGTCTTTCCTTTGTGACTTCCTGGTTATAATCTAATTAAATAAACAATGCACACGTGTTAGTATAATAACCCAATATTTACATTAGTAATACCCTCCCTGAGACGGCATTCCAACGACTACGTCGGGCAGAACCTCGACAGCCGTTACGGAGCCCTGGATCAATCGGGTAGCGTATCTAATACGTAACCGGGGTTATGATACTTACAATGAGGCAGAGCTTCGCTTATTAGGGGGGGATAATGCCTGGGTATAGGGCCTACACTGCATAAATTGTGAGAGATTTGAGAATTGTGAACGAAATGGGACTGAAGGCTGATCGATGCCATTTATAGGGCTGTTCAGGAACTTCGTCGCACCACGCGAAGGAAATCAAAGGGGCCGTCGCGCCCCACCAGGGCCAAAAGGCGGCGGCAGTTGTTGCTGAGTCACCCCTGGTATCAGCACGTGTCCTGCCACGTGGCGGGCTGTGCTTTCACCGTCTGTTGCTCGGTCGCGCCCCGCGACAGAATAAGAGGGGTCTGTCGCGCCCCGTGACAGCCTATTATTTTTGTCTTTATTTATTATTTAATAAAAAAAGGTATTTCGGGACATTTTTTCGTCTACGGGGTGTATTTAGGAGCGTTTAGGGTTATCTAAAATATTTTAGGAGGGTTGTTATATTCTGGGTGTAATTCCTGGATTATTTAATATATAATGAACTTACATTAAGTATGGTAACCCAATTCAACTTTATCCCTACGTTACGAGACAGAACCCCAACGAATTTAGGCAGAGCCTTGACATACGTTACGGGGCCCTAGATAAATCGGATAGGGTATCAGTGACCAGGGGTTAAAATACTTAAAACGGGGCAGGGCTATTAATATTATTATAGGTGAAACTAAAAATAGAATTTATAGGGAGAAAGTTTGCGTGAGAAGAAAATGGACTGAGCATAAACAATTGTTGCATGTCCATCAATTTATACTAGTGGGATACTTGATGTTTAAGAAAACATTTGGTCTGATCCTTAAAATTGAGCCACGTATACAAAGAAATGAATTCTTACTAACACACGTAGCCTCAAATTTTGAATGAATTGTTTATGATTTTCATTATTTTATTATTTTATTCAAGACGTCCATGTTTTATTATTATTATTATTTTATTAATTTTTATATTATAATTAATTCAACTGCTTCACTTAATTGGCGCGTATAACTTCTAAAATATGACAATTTATAAAACAATGAATATGTCACTAGAACAAGAATATTTGTATCTACATTTTGAACCAAGTTTCGTTAAAAACAGAGTAGGTTCAAATATAATGTATTTTTTTTATTTATAGTTTATTAAACGATTTCTACGTTTGCCAAGACACTTCATATTTCTATCGGTCAACTTCCCCATGACCTATTCGTGTGATAACTTTAAATTTAAAAATTTTAGGAATGTTACATCCTCCCCATCTTGTTTTAAATCTCGTCCTCGAGATTTGGGCTACGATATCTTCTTGGGGTTACGTCACGTCTTTTAGTTGGGTATTAAGGTGACTAAGTTTCACAAATCAAAAGAGAGATTTGATAGGCATAGAATTCGAAATGCAATGACTTGTAGAAACAATAGGATTCAATGCCAGAAAAGAACTTACTTTGATCGCTTAAAAAAGAACTCTGAATCAATAATTTCAATTGATGATAGAAGCATGAAAAATGATTTGTCAATAATCAAAGTAGAAATAAGTGACATTTATTTAAATGGCAAAGATACACTAGATAATACAATAGAATTTAGTGTATCATGGTCTTAATACATAATTGTATCAAGACTACTTGAATGATGAGTCAAACGAATGATGTATGATTAGGGTTTACTATTAACACAGTCTACAAATTTATACAGACACCGCAAGGTGCTGTAGTGACTAAAAGAATTTAATAATTACGGTGACTGAACGAATTCACCGTTTTCGAAATTAACTGAAAGTTTCAATGAAGCAAATTTGGATATTTCAAAAGATAGGATGTTTCAAATGAAGAAGGAATTGAATAGTGTGGAATTAATTCAAAGATGAAAGAATTACTGGAGGTACATTGGAATAAGAATTTTGAGGTACCTTGATCTTAACACAAAATTGTATTGAAACTGGT
>JARYGA010034716.1:0-28407 GCA_030545235.1 Helianthus tuberosus | reverse complement strand
CTTCCCAAAATAAGCCTTCAGACGAACAGAATAAAGGGGCTCAGGCCTCCCATAGCTAACCCCCCCTGAAAATTATAAGCTCTAGTTGGATTCTCACACATCCTCTTCGACAACACGGACTCATTTGCAGATAAAATGGGAACGTTGTCATCAATGGATTCCTTCGGGTCCCTCAAAGGAGGAGACTCTGGAAGCATGGAAGCAGAGACGAAAATAAACCTATTCTTCCACTCTTTAGGATAAGTGGATGTCGGCATGAACGAATAACAAGGTAGAGAAACGTTGTCCTTCCGTTTGGCGAAGGTGAACCAGTCTTCGTTTGATAAAAGCTTGTAGAACATGCAAAAAAGGGGCACTGATGGTGTGCCAGAAACCGCTACACAGGAAAGCTCAAAATGCACCACCCTCATAAAAGTAAGGGGTGCAGCTGGGAGGAGTGAATGCCAAAATGCTTTGGGAGCTCCACTTTAAACGACGATAGGGGGTAACGAATGCCGCAGAAGGAAAAGGAAGGTGTAAAGAATGATCCTTTCTGGTGTGCAAACCGTCGGATCGTCGGGGTCAGGTAGAGTCAGAGAAAACCACTCAGGAATCTGGTATGTACTGACAAAGTACTGGATGTTTGAATATAAAGTCTTCAGTCACTTTTAATTTCATGTAAAAAAATCTTTTGCTAATGTCTCGAAATTACAAATTCATTTGATGGTTTTATTATTAATAACCCAAAACAGAAGAAACAATAAATACATCATCGTCAGCACAAGAAATTACCCAACCTAATATAGCTAGTCACTCACTGACGTGTGCACGTATATACATATTTATACAATGAATTTTACACACGATTCGGCTTTAAATTTATAAAAATGATTTATACTTCAACATTAAAACACACACGAAAGGGCAAGTGTACCCCGTAATATATGTACTAAAGTATCGGTAAGAACCAAGTGTCGATCCAAGGATGTGGGCGGAGGAATAATACTAAACCGTTGTCATTAAATTACCGGTAGAAAGATAAGTGGGTAATTTGTTTAAACTAAAAATAAGACTAAAACATAAACTTTCACAAACATAATAGACTCCAAATAAGAAAATAAATATATAGCCATGCTTTATGCACAACCAAAGTATGTGAACTAAGTCGGTTTTGTCACTTAAAACACTAGGTCAATTCTCCATTTTCAAGACAATTAGTATCCCTTTCGGGAATCCTAACATGACAACTCTTTGGAAAGCTAAAACGATAAACACACTTTAACCACCTAAAATTGTTCTTTAACGCCCAATTGACAAATGTCTATGAAAATCCCCTAAAGAAAAGTTAGTCATCCGTTAGGAGTTTTCTAACTTCACTTAATCAAGGAAAGTGACACCGATAAACACAATGTAACCACCGAGACAAGCATAAACTATATTAAATCACAACCGAGTTTATTTTACAAATCTTGAACATAAAATTCACCAAGCAAGCAATTTTGGCCTAAACTACTAACTAAGTTAACAACTTATGTCAAGAATTCATAACAACACCATTTAACCCGTTAAGGTCCTTACGTGAGGGAAAGCTTTCTTGATTAACATTAATTACCCCTTATTAAACCACTAACCATTTCTAGTATCATGGTGCAAACATTTTAAACAAGTTAAACTAGCTAAACAAGTTCAAAGTCTACTAATACATGATTAATTAAGCTTCTTTTTGCAAATATCTCAACTAACCACATACTAATCATCCAAGATAATTAACTATAATCAAGAATTCAACATCAATAAACAAGGTTGCAAACTAATCATCAAGGATTAACATAGAAAATGCTTCAAATGTCATTACAAAAATAATTAACATACTAATGGTTGTTGTTAAGCAAGGAATACTAGTGTTTTTGCCCTTAGGCTTACAATAATACATAATCATCAAGCAAAATGCTTGAATTATAACAAAATCATGGAAAGATTCAAGAAATCAAACCATAAACAAGCACTAGATTGAGAATCCGGATGATAACGGAACTAATCGGCACGATGTGGCTTGATTCCGGGTGAAAGCAGATGCTTCCGGAGCCTATAAAATCGCCTGATGAGCTCCCAAAAGTCTAGAGTTATGAACTGATTGCTGCCTTCTGTTTTTTATACAATTTTCAGATCGCACAGTCGTGCGATTTAAGTGCACGGTCGTGCGATTAAAGTGCACGGTCATGCACTTTATTGTACTGTTCACCATACCGTGTGACATCAGCAAATAATGGATCGGTCTTCGTATTGGAACGGGCGTGCCATGGGTTGCACGAGCGTGCGTCACCGAGATTAGGATGGCACGACCAACTGCACACGCAGTGCATGTCCAGGTTGGGGCTTGTCATCGAATCCACACGGGAGTTCCTTCTGTCGCACGGTCGTGCGTTCCCGAAGATGTCTTGCACTCCTGATCGCACTGGCGTGCACTGCCGGGCTGAGCCCTGGTGTCGGATCCACACGATCGTGCCTTGAGTCGCACAGTCGTGCCACTTCCCTATACCAGTTTTCTTTACAGAATCTGCGTATCTCAGTCGTGTCGCCCGGAAAATCCTCGTTTTCGTCATCTTCTTGTTTGGCACGCTGTTTTAGGCCTGTAAACAAAAATACATCCGATTAAGTATCCGATTCTCAGTTTTACGGCCAAAAACGGGTAAAATGGGGGAATAAAACATATGTATTTTAGTGAATATCAAACCTCCCCACACTTGAACCTTTCTTGTCCTCAAGCAAGCTAAAATTAAAATGTAATAAAAGATAGTTTCTAGCGAGAACAAGAATTTACAAATTACCTAGTAATACATAAACATACGGTTAGCCGGTTTTTCGAAATGCAACGTCAAATGATTTAAACCAAACAAGAACATGCAAATATATGTAGCGATAACCATAAAGCCGTGATTTTACTTTCGATTGACTTAGCATGCATATCTTCACACACCTCACAATGTTCATACACTCTCGGTTATATTTGTGAAACATACATAAAATGTGTATGTGTAAACACTCAATGCCTCAACAATGAAACGTGTAATATCATAAGCTTGTCACAAGGTCTTATCTCCACCAACTAACATGCGAAAAAGTGTAAATCAAAAGGTCTTTACGGGTTGTAACGAAAGGCTTGGGTGAAGGGTGTGGAATGGAAATTTTAAAGTGACTAAATGGTTAAAACTCAGTAATCACGTTTAACAAGCGAAAAACAACTAAACTATATATACTAATGCCTTAGAAAGGCGACTTTTGTGTTATCGAGCTTATCAACGAGATTTCATCATTTTAGCACTTAAAATTGCTCAAATTTTGTCGACTTTACCCTATTTTAGGGTGTTTTATTTTCTGCTTTTCTGATTGTTTTTGCATATATATATAATCTAAAGGCTTTGTACAATGAACAACTAATTACTAGAAACACTAGTTAAATGATGATTTTAACCGAGTTTTAATACAAAAGGTTTAAAAAAATAAAAAGGCTAAATTTGGCTAAGTGGGTTAATTGGTTGGGTAAAAGAAAGAAAAACACGAAAAAGGCTCGACATGGTTAATCCTAGTGGGTAGCGTAGGGTTTAGGGAAACATAACACAAAGAAAAAGGCTAAAAACAAGGGGTTTTCTAAGGGCCTCTATCACTTCTACACAATTTCGCACGTTTATGGTCTTAAAAAGCGTGCTAGTGACAAGTTCTAAACTACAAGTGACATCCAGCTCACTCCTACTCCGAAATGAACAAACATATAACGAATTTAAGGCTTCAAACATGCTCACATAACGGAAGGAATGGGTAAAAGTGTGAAAATTATCATGCAAGTCTCTCTTTGTTTGTCACGTTTTGTTAGTTATCTTTTTCAAAATTTATTTGGCTTGTCAGATTTTTATCATATCTGAAGCTTTCTAAAACAACAACTAACCGGTTTATTTACTAAAAATATATACAATTAACTGATTTTTTTAGGACAAACAAAGTCAAAATTTTAAACCCCCTCCCCACACTTGAACTTCGCATTGTCTCCAATGCGAAACCCAGAATATAGAGAAAAAGGAGGATAACACTCCCCTGAAGATGATTGCAGATGAAACGAGGCTCCAAAGCCGATTCTGTCGTGTCTTCCGGTCCAAGATGTGCTTCCAAGATCTGTATGGATGTCATAAGGCAAGGCAAAGCAAAACAAAACAGCAAGCGAGACAATCTAGCTGCAACACAAACTATAACTAGATAATAATACTACTACTAAACATCCATTCATAAAACTAGAAAATAAAAGATAATGTCTGAAAAAAAACATGTCCACGGGTGTTTACAAATAAAATCCAAATGACACCCCAAAATACAAACTACTAAAATACTACCACAACCACCAGCTCAGACCTCCACCACTACTCGTCATCGGCACCTCCACCTGTGCCAGATGGGCCCGCCCCGTCATAGTCACCTGTGTTCCCGAATGGGAACTGTGGGGGCTCGCCAAAGTAGTTGGGGAAGGCATTATGAAGAACCCCAAAGATGTATGAGAACCCGGCATGCACCTCATGGCGCATGAACTCCTGGTTCGCCCGAATCTGCTCTTGGCTGGCTCTTAGCTGCTCCTGGTTAATTCTCAACTGATCTTGATTTATCTGCATTTGCTGAAATTAGCCATAAAACTCAGGATAAGACGGAATACCGGGTGGCCAATGCTGGTACTGCGGGGGCTCCTGGTGCTGTGGTGAGTGTGGTGGCTGATCGTGCTCCTCCTCCTCCTCCTCATGATCGGGCATAACTTCATCCTCATCATCCGTTGGCTCTGGTGGCAATGGGTCCAAGACCTCATTGTCTAACCCTCTTAACCTATCTCCGTTGTCGGTCTCCGCGATTATCCCCATAGCCTTCAATGAATGGATATCCACATACGTACCTTCAGTAACCAAAGTTAGACGTTCTACCACTTCGTCAGTCATTATTCCCATAGCGTAGGTAAGCTGCGTGACGTATTGACCCCCGTAGATTTGATTGCTAGCGGTCCTGCCTGAACTATGCACGAAATATTCAGCCATACGCGCGGTGAGGTTAATATGGACCACCTCCGCGAGCGCATATAAAAATATGATATCAGGTGTGGGACAGTTTCCCAAACTGTCCATGCGCCCCGTAATGGTGTGGCTGAAAATATGGTGCATAACCCTAAGTAAAGGGTCTCGCAATCTCGATGCTTTGGCTACTCGAGGATCATATGGTGGGCCAACTGCAATCTGTGCACAAAAATCAGCCCGCTCCTCCTCGCTAGGGAAGGTGAATTACTCGGTGAAGAACTCAGAGTTCATTTTGTTTTTAGTGTAGATACCGAGTCTTCTACCCAACCTCCCGACGGTCTAGTTATGCCAATTACCGCCCAACCTGAAATTAATTCGTTTTTTATGTCAGAAGTCTGGATTTCAGCTTGCTTTTGGCTTCTCATAAGAGTATGTAGCGAAGAATTCCAAAGTGAGCTCCAGGTAAATTGGCCGGTCAATGTTGACCAATCGCGAAAATGGAAGTGATAACATGTTTGCTAGTCGTTCGCTTTGGTTAAGCTCCACCATTACATCCCAATCCAGCCTTCTTGGGACACCAATTTGGTCCCGTCTTTGCTAAAGTGCATTGAGTTTTGTAAGGCAAGGATGGTATCGCGCATTGTTTTGGTCAAAGTGGAGGAAGGGGTGGTCCATCTGCACGAGGAGTTACTGTAAGACAAAGAGGAGCAGAAAAAATTTCAAACAAAACAGCCTAACACACCATTATGAACCTACTGTCAAACTGATCTAGGTAAATCGCACGGGCGTGCGGCCAGACGCACGGTCGTGCGTCACCGAGATCAGTGATGGTGTCGGAACATATCAGGAATGCACGGACGTGCGACCAGTTGCACCGCCGTGCGACTCCGACATAACAATGAAAATCGTGAACAGACTTCAATTGAATGATCATGCTACCGACGGAAAGATTGTGCGACTCGATTTCCTGCAGTTTTTCAACCCTCAAAACAGAACAACAAAATTTCTTTGAAAATCAATAAATTTCTGGTGAATGAGGGTTAGGAAACCGACTGGGTATTCACGATTCGCATCATTCTTGCAAGGATTAGGACTTCGATTGTATTTATGAAGAGAACCCTATAATCCTTGAAGAAATCTGAAATACCTAGGCCTAGAACGGGATTAAAACTGAAAATCAAGAGGAATAACTTACCTTGTTCGAAAAATCTGAGAAATCTTGCAAAAAATGGTGGGATTTTGGAGAAGAAACCGGTCAGGAACGATAGTGCGACTAGGGTTCGCGAGTTGTGAGTGTGGGGTGTAGAAAAGTCCTTTATATAGTGGCTGGACAAAACTGCCCCTGGCCATCCGCACGGTCGTGCGACCTGACGCACGGTCGTGCGACACCGACATAACCTGACCCTGGCACGTTGTTCTCGGACTGCACGATGGTGTGACTCAGGGTGCCGGCTTGAATCGGCACGGACGTGCAACCAGACGCACGGTCGTGCGATATCTGCAGATCAGTCTGTCTACCACAGAACCCATTTTCAGCGGCTGTTCCGACCGGTTTCTGCCATTTTTTCAATACGCAAACTGATTTGACAATATTCGAACTTAGATTCCTTGTCCGGCATGATCGAAAACTGTACGGTCCTACGAAAACTACCAAACACACCAAAAACACGAAACAACGGCAAAAAATAAAAACTAGGACAATTTTACCCCTAAAGCGCATGAGACGCTCTTGATACATTTTTTATCCTCGAGTCAGTAGCGTAGACTCTCCTCCCCAAACTTATGATGTATGCGGGGCGTGGAGTTCGATAACCTCCACCGCCGACTCAATCGGCCTGGCCACATAGAGCTTTAAGCGATGCCCATTCACCTTGAAAATTACGCCATCCACGTTCTCAATTGCGACAGTCCCATACGGAAATACCTCCTTTACCGTATACGGACCCGTCCAACGCGAATGCAACTTCCCTGGAAATAGACGCAACCTCGAGTTGTAGAGTAGGACAAGATCTCCCGCTTGGAATTGTTTATGGTCCTTCAAGCATTTGTCATGTAATCTCTTGGTGCGTTCTTTGTATAACACGGAGTTTTCATAGGCGTGTTGTCGTAGCTCTTCTAATTCGTGAATCTGAAGGAACTGGGCTTCACCTCCGGTTTTTAGATCCAGATTTGCAGTTTTGAGAGCCCACATCGGCTTGTGCTCCAGCTCCACAGGTAAGTGGCATGCCTTTCCGTAAACAAGCCTAAAGGGAGTAGTCCCAATAGGCGTCTTGTACGCCGTACGGAAAACCCAAAGTGCTTCATCCAGTTTGTCTGACCAATCCTTGCGGTTTGCACCCACCGACCGCTCAAGGATTCTTTTCAACCCCCGGTTCGTGACATCCACTTGCCCACTTGTTTGTGGATGATAGGGCGTGGATAATCTGTGGTGCACACCATAACGGGACAGAGCTCTCTCGAGCTGAGTGTTGCAAAAGTGGGTCCCTCTGTCACTGATCAGTGCCTTTGGTGCACCAAACCGGGCAAACAAACTCTTCAGGAACCTCACGACTACCATGGCATCATTGGTGGGTAAGGCTTATGCCTCCACCCAGTTCGATACATAATCAACAGCAACCAGGATATATTTGTTTCCTCGTGAGGGGGGAAATGGTCCCATGAAGTCTATCCCCCAGATATCAAAGACTTCACACACTTGGATCCAATTTTGAGGCATTTCGTCACGTGCCGATATGTTTGCTGCCCTCTGGCAGGCAACGCACGCTCTGACCCACTTCTGCGCATCACGAAATATTGTGGGCCAATAAAACCCTGAATCAAGCACCTTCTTAGCGGTGAAATTGGCTCCATGGTGACCTCCGGTAGGTCCCTCGTGACAGTGGCGCAGAATGTTAGTCTCCTCCTTTCCCGAAACACATCTCCTAATCACCTGATCAGCACCAACCCTAAACAAGAAAGGGTCGTCCCAAATGTAGTGCTTGACGTCCGCAAAGAATTTTCTCTTTTGTTGGTGAGTCAATCCTTTAATCAGGATCCCGCAAGCAAGATAGTTCGCAAAGTCGACGAACCAAGACGACTCATCGCATACCTCGACGCTCATGAACGACTCGTGTGGGAAATTGTCATTTATTGGATCCCAACGTGTGTCCTTGATGTCTCCATGCTCCAATCGAGAGAGATGGTCAGCCGCTACATTCAACGAACCCTTTTTGTCCTGAATTTCAATATCAAATTTCTGCAGTAATAAGATCCATCTTATGAGATGAGGTTTAGCGTCCTGCTTGCTGAAAATATATCTGATGGTTGCGTGATCAGTATACACAATTGTTTTTGAAAGCACCAAATACGATCTGAATTTGTCAAATGCGAAAACTATCGCCAAGAGCTCTTTTTCTGTCGTAGTATAATTTTCCTATGCGTCGTGAAGAGTCTTGCTCGCATAGTAGATCCGGTGAAAGTGCTTTTCTTTCCTTTGACCCAGAACGGCCCCTATAGCGAAATCGCTCGCGTCACACATAATTTCAAATGGCAGACTCCAGTCAGGTGCGACTAAAATAGGGGTCTCAATCAGCTTTTGCTTAAGAAGGCCAAAAGCCTTCAAGCAATCATCTCCAAAGATAAACAGAGTGTCTTTTTCTAACAGACGGGTCATGGGCCTGGCGATTTTCGAAAAATCCTTGACGAATCGCCTATAGAACCCCGCATGACTGAGAAAGCTCCGTATCGCTCTCACAGATGTGGGAGGTGGACCTCCATACCAGCTTGCGAAATCTTATGTCCCAGAACTATGCCCTCTCTCACCATGAAGTGGCACTTTTCCCACTTTAGGACAAGATTCGTTTCTTCGCACCTTTTTAACATCTTCTACAAATTTTCTAAACACTGATCGAAGGAATCTCCAAATACTAAAAAGTCATCCAAGAATACATCCATAGAATCCTCGATCATGTCATGGAAAATTGCAACCATGCATCGTTGGAAGGTAGCCGGTGCATTACACAACTCGAAAGGCATACGCCGGTAGGCGAATGTGCCAAAGGGGCAGGTAAAGGTAGTCTTCTCCTGATCCTCAGGAGCAATAGGAATCTGAAAGTAGCAGGAAAACCCATCCAGAAAACAGTAATAAGACTTCCCCGACAGACGTTCCAACATCTGGTTGATGAATGGAAGCGGGAAGTGGTCCTTGCGGGTGGCATCATTGAGTTTGCGATAATCGATGCAAACACGCCATCCTGTGACCGTCCGCACTGGAATAAGCTCATTCCTATCATTTGTAACTACAGTCATGCCTCCCTTCTTGGGCACTACCTGAACAGGACTAACCCAAACTAAGTCGGATATGAGGTAGATCAAACCTGTATCCAGCAACTTTATCACCTCATTTTTGACAACTTCTTGCATGTTTGGGTTCAATCGTCTCTGTGGCTGTGCACACGGCTTGTAATGGTCCTCCATGAGAATTTTATGAGTGCACAAGGAGGGGTTGATTCCTTTAATATCCATTATCTTCCACGCGATTGCTTTCTTATGAAGTCGCAAAACACTAAGCAGTCTGCTCTTTTCCTCGTCCGACAAAGATGATGAAATAATAATCGACAGACGGCGCTCCTCGTCTAGAAATGCGTACTCCAAATGGGGCGGAAGCTCCTTAAGCTCCAAGGACGGGGGATCTTCAACTAAAGGCTTCGACCTTTCTTCATCCTCACGATCAATCTCTGTAAACCGATCTGGACTCTGGGAACCATCATCACCAATCTGATAGACTAGCTGCTCAAAATCGTGGCCCTCCTGCGTAATGCCATCTAGGTCCCCACACAACAGATGTGTGTCCGAATCAATCTCCTCAATCGTGCCCTAGAAATGTGTGCTCGCATAAGTGTCGACAATGTCAACATAGTAGAGCGCATCATCCTGACTCTGCGGGTGCTGCATTGACTGCTTGATGTCAAAGGTCACTTGCTCATCATTCACTCGGAGTGTAAGCTGGCCCGCAGCTACATCTACAATGGTCCGGGCGGTATTCAAGAATGGACGTCCGAGTATCAAGGGCACCCTAGAATCCTCATCCATATCCAGGATAACAAAGTCCATGTGAAACACAAACTTGTCAATCTTAACAAGCATATTCTCAACAAACCCACGTGGATACTTGATAGAGCGATCAGCTAGTCGAATGCTCATCCGTGTAGGCGACGCCTCACCTAGATCCAACTTTGTAAAAACCTTATAGGGCATAAGGTTGCTACATGCTCCCAAATCAGCCAATGCATGGCTAACAGACATATTTTCCAATCAGGCAAGGAAGCGTGAAACTGCCCAGATCTCCCATCTTCGTGGGCAGTCAATTTTGAATAATGGCAGAGCAGCTTTCATTCATCACCACACAGGACATATCCTCAAGCTTCTGCTTATTCGAGAGGATGTCCTTTAAGAATTTTGCGTATTTCGGCATCTGGGCTAGGGCTTCAACAAACGGTATGTTTACGTGCAGTTGTTTAAACATTTCAAGGAACTTACCGTACTGTTCTTCATTTTTCTATTTCTTCAGCCTGCCCGGGTATAGAACTAGAGGAGTGTAATCTTTGACTAGCTCCTGGACTTGTGTTGTACTTGCTGGGCCTCGCCTGGCTTGCACCTCGTCCGGTGTATCAGTCAGGACCTCTTCAGTGATCGGTGGTGAGTCCGATATTTTGGGTCCGGTAGTTCTGCCACTCCTGGTCATAACCGCATTTACATGCCCATGCGGATTTGGCTGTGTGTTGCCTGGAAGACCACCTGGGAGTCTCTCCGACATCATCTTAGCCAGCTGACCAACCTGGTTCACGATATTCTTAATCGAGGCTTTCTGACTCCGCATTTCACCCTCATGAGCCAAGAAACGATCTTTGCTTTGTTGATATCGTTTCTCAACTAACTGATTGGCACTAGTGGAGCTGCTAAGAAGTTGAGACATCATTTCCTCCAGCTTGGAACTTGACTGAGGGGCTTGCTGATGGGAGCTACTCCTGGTGCCCTGATTCTGGTACGAGTATGGACGCGACTGGAAAGATTGATTGTACAGTTGGAATTGCTGACCATGAGCCTGCTGCGGCGCTGGAGCCCGATGGGCAAATCCTAATGGGTTCTGATTACCCACATTCGCCCTCCATCCAAAATTTGGATGATTCCTCCATCCCGGGTTGTATGTATTGCTGTAAGGGTTGTTCTGCGGCCTCACTTGATTGCTTACAAAATCTACTTCTTCAGGGCCCTCATACATACCTCCCTGAAAACAAGCACCAGGCTCATGTGACACCCCGCACTGGTCACATCCAGAACTAGCTTGTGCCGCTATCTGGGACCTATCAAACTTTTCCGAAAGTGCTGAGATCTGTGCGGTGATGGCTGTGTAGTCGTCCACAGCGTGAACTCCTGGGTGGGATGATGATGATGTCCAGCCTTTCTCTCCGTCTCAACGCGAGCTCGACTTTAACGCAGCTCTTTCGATGATAGCATAGGCTTCATTCGGCGTTTTCGTCCCCAGATCTTCTCTTGCGTATACATCCAACCTCTCCTACATGTCATAATTAAGCCCTTGGTAAAACGTCAAAACCTACTGTCTTCTGGAGAAGCCATGGTGTGGAACATCAAGTAATAAATCCTTAAATCGCTCCCAGGCCGCGTGCAACGACTCTCCTTCGTCCTGACGAAAAGTCACAATCCGGTTCCTTAACTTTGTTGTAGCCAGCTCATTCCCGGTCCTGATGGACCCTGCAGAAAGTGACATAATCCAAGCCCTAACTTTGTCACGCATCGAAAATGGAAACAACCATAACCGAATAGCGTCCTCCAAAACATCCCTAATCTTGAAAGTTGAATATACTTCGAGAAAAACAGCGATATGTCTACCCGGGTCCTCATGCTCACGCCCGTCAAACTGCACCGAATTCTGCACCATATTTATAATACTAGATTTAATTTCAAAAGTAGGTGCGTCTACCGTAGGTCGGATAATGCTTGGCTCCAGGCCTGCACCTCCGGGCTGATTCGATTCGTTCAGTGGTCGTTCGTCGTCCGCCATGATTATGTTTCCTACGTCCCCTGAGCCGTCGGCTTCAGCGGGTACCATCGGCTCGTCCGCACCTGCTGCGAGTTGCAGCGCAACCGCGCGGGATCTCTCACGAAGACGTCTCCTCAGATCACGCTCGGGTTCATCTGAAGGCTCAACAACGTCGGGAGCGGGGGTTGAGGACATCAACCTACAAACGAAAAATCGACACACATGATAATTATATTATTATAATAGGGCTGTTTTTTTTGCTGTAATAAAACAGAATTTCTGTTTAAAAGGGCTGAAAATTTTATAAAAATTCAAAAATGGGCCCGGAATTTTATAAAAATCAAAACAAATAAATATAATCAATTCGGCTAGTATAAAAATAATTTTTCAGAGCCGACAACTCAAAGAATAAACGAATAATTAGTTCGAATTCGAACAAATAAATGAAATAAAAATTTACAAGTGTTTGAAATAAGCTTGAAAATGAATAAATTAAATAAAAAACAAGAAATATTAACAAACAAATAAATAATCAAGAAAATATTCACAAATATTCACAAGTATGTACACCGATAAGATAATGACTCGGGTCGTTCCTAAAGCTCGCCACATCCCCGGAAATGGCGCCAAAAACTTGACGTGCGCGCGTATATACATATTTTTACAATGAATTTTACACATGATTCGGTTTTAAATTTATAAAAATGAATTATACTTCAACATTAAAACACACACGAAAGGGCAAGTGTACCCCGTCATATAAGTAGTAAAGTATCGGTAAGAACCAAGTATCGATCCAAGGATGTGGGCAGAGGAATAATACTAAACCGTTGTCATTAAATTACCGGTAGAAAGATAAGTGGGTAATTTGTTTAAATTAAAAATAAGACTAAAACATAAACTTTCATAAACATAATAGACTCCAAATAAGAAAATAAATATATAGCCTTGCTTTATGCACAACCAAAGTATGTGAACTAAATCGATTTTGTCACTTAAAACACTTGGTCAATTCTCCATTTTCAAGACAATTAGTATTCCTTTCGGGAATCCTAACATGACAACTCTTTGGAAAGCTAAAACGATAAACACACTTTAACCACCTAAAATTGTTCTTTAACGCTCAATTGACAAATGTCTATGAAAATCCCCTAAAGAAAAGTTAGTCATCCGTTAGGAGTTTTCTAACTTCACTTAATCAAGGAAAGTGATACCGATAAACACAATGTAACCACCGAGACAATCATAAACTAGATTAAATCACAACCGAGTTCATTTTACAAATCTTGAACATAAAATTCACCAAGCAAGCAATTTTGGCCTAAACTACTAACTAAGTTAACAACTTATGTCAAGAACTAGGTTAATGCCCGCGTAATACGCGGGCTTCAACCAAAACCATATTATTTACTTTGAAATGTAATATTCTGTACAAAAGCATACATTGGAAGAAACAAACAGAAAATTATTAAATTTTAGGCTAATGCCCGCGTTAAACGCGGCTTCAACCAAAAACCTATTATTTTTATTCAAATTCAATCCTACATCAGCATTGCTAAAAAGTGAATGGTTTCATTGGTGGTCCTTCTACTCCTAAAATTTAAGAGAAAAACATATATCCTGCTTCAACCAATAACTTCGCATACGTTTTTGACCAATTGAAAAAACAATCATCACCTAACACCTAACACCTAACGAAATATGTTCTAACTTGAATCATATCTTACAATCCAATAACACTAAACCTATTGTAAACAATTGATATGAAAGAAAATATATTAGTAACAAATAAAAAGATTAGTAAAAACTCTTGAATAGCTGCTTCAACCACACTCAAATGCAAATCATGCCTCATCGTCGTATGCATAACGATAATGACCATTTTATCATGCGGCAATGAACCAACATAAGGAGCATATGCCTCTTGTTGCTTTTAGTATGAATTTTTCTCCTCTTCAATTTCCTAGCTTAATAGCTAAAACCAACCTAAAACATGTACTACATGTTAGGTATCGATAATGATGCAATAAAAATCATTTATAAACAATAATTGCCTATTACATGTAATATGTTATAGACTCATGTATTACACGGGTTGAATTTTAATTAACATGTTACATCCCACACCCAGCCCCCTCTTTGCCGATGAATTTTACTGGGTGTGGTTATTGTTGTCTAATTTCGTAAGTAAGTGTGTAGTAGATATATGTAAAAGTGTAAGTACTTACGTTATGTTTTTGTTGGATGCATGTGTTGGTCACTTTTTTGGGACAATGGCGCCAAAAGCCTGCAAATACCAAATGAGAAACATTGATCAAAATAATCACATCATGCTCATTAAAATTTTCATTTTTCCCCGCAGTAACTAAATATTTAAATCATGTCTCAAAATATACTTTTAATTAACTTTCAACCAGTTAGACCCATTCGACTTGTTCCTCTTTAAGCTTCTTTTTTTACCCACTTCACCATACCCATTTGTATATAAGCAAACAGGTCAAAACTACACATGTTTGTATTCAGTCTCAAACTAATGTAGCTAAGTTCTTTTTTTTTTTTGCAAAAATGTTGCTACTCAACAAACTTAAGCGAATGTATGGTATCCTCATATGTAGTGACACAGATAGCCTCTATTGTATAAGATGTTTATAAAAATAATTAAAGATAAAAAAGAAGGTAAAAAAGAAAAGATTCTAACTATAAACACTGACCTTAGATTATCAGGATGTGGAGGGGTTGGATTAGGGGCATTTCTCGACACGTGGCAGGTGTGGGCTCCACCAGTCCACACCAAAAAAAGTGGGGTGTGGAAGGGGCGTGGCCAGGCCGGCGTTGGGGTGCCATGTGGCACCTAGCCAAACAGTCATCAACACCCAACCAACCATTGCCAGCCACGTCACCCAGGCCAGCGCCCTACGTCAAGTGGGCAACACCCACCAAAACGCCAACCTGGGGTGGGGCACCCGGCGTTAAAGGGCCGAAACGCCCACACCCACCAGTCTTAGACTTAGTTCTGATACATCACATGGTTGAAGACTTTCCAACCTTTTAAAGAAAATAGCTTCAAGGCATTGCTAACTGCACAATTAATTACCAAAATAAATAACCCAAAATGATTTTTAAATACTGGAAAGTATTAAAGTCGTCGACGAAAGCCTACACCATTAACAGTTGAATTCATTATGTATACTTGAAAATGCAGAAAATACATCCCTACTGATGTCACCGTACCCGTCTTTTCACTATCTTCCTGCACGACATGATGTCATAAATTGAGATTTTGAAATTTCTAGTTGACATTTATAATTTAGGCAAAATGATCATCAAACGTCAAACATCATATGATGTTATTTTGAAAATCGAAAACACTCAAGTCGACACTAACCGAGCAAGTAGTATCCTTCAAGCTCACGTGATACATGACCATGATTGAAGCTTTAAGTGGTGTTTAGAATTGCATATTGCATTTTTTTTAAATAGCAGATGACCACTTTTGACTTTTTTATTCTATGAGGAAAAGTGTATGTGATTCAAAATTACAAAATTTAACCTCAAGATGAAGAAAATTGTTTGTAATTAGCAGAAAACCACTTTATTTACTCACATGCCTAATGTGCTTTTGATTTGTTTGAATGATGATTTCAAGAATGCATGCTTATTTTATAGTGAAGTTCCATATCTAGGTGAAGAGAGCAGGTTTATAATGAAGAATTCCATACTAAACAGTAAACAAATTGAACATATCATTCAAAAGTTTTAAACACATATATTTACCTTTGTAGAACATACCCAAAGAAAGAGTAAAAGTTGTCGTCGCCAATTCGTCCCTTTTACTGCCACTGACCAACATGGCTACTCGCACCTTCTCCTTAATCACCATAAAAATGTACCATTAATTATATAATTTTATCTTTCCATAAAATAACACATGGAACAATTTACTTTCATATAATTGCAAAGTTAATGCCTGGATATATCATCCATGAATCCGAACAATTGAATTTTTTAGTAGGTTTTCATACCATGAGGAACCTAAAATCCTGTAGTCGTAATTGATTAGTAACAAAAAAGCCGAATCAAATAGAATAGCAGCAGGTTTTAAAAGAATATTAACAGGCATAAACCACCTGCACTTGCAGTTTTGATATTTTCAGAACTAATTCAATAAACAACATAATCCAGAATGAAATCATCTGAGATAACTTACAGCGATACGATGCTTTCGTACGTGATCGTGTTAGCCAGCTTGCTACCTACAAGTGTCGGATCATGTTAGCCAGCTTGCTACCTACAACTAACAATTCACTTGAATTTGCTCCCATACTATATACAAACATACGCTCAAAACATGTGACCAATTTCTGAATTCCAAATATTTATTCTAAAATTAGCAGTATTTGAATGTCAAACAATAGAATCAGATCAAAATAAGCAAAAATCCTCATACAGCAAGTGATTCAATGAAAATGGATTTAACCAATCGACTGTTACTTCCCAGGTTTAAGCATAAACCTTCATTTTAAAATATATCGTATTGCTTCAAAACTGAGTCCAAGGAATATAAGTTTACACTGAAACGGGTAATATAGACAAAATGAAATATTAGATGGCTATAAGAACTATAATCAAAATAGATGAAGCTAAAGTAAATGAAATACTACCCCATCATTCTTAAATGTATCAAGTTTCGTAAAGTAATGTGCCAAAGCAAACATGACAAAATTTCACATCTAGCTGGGTATGCACAAAATAAATCATAATTTTCAAGGAAAAAAAAAGCCACAAATTCATCAATCTATAATTACTTATAAAAACCATAATTACTTATAATAAACGAAAGTACATATAAGATTATTTACTTTATATATCATTAAAGAGAAATGAAAAATTATAACATTTGTTCATAAACCTCAAAATATATCCAATCTTGTATCAATAATTTCATATTTATGAGCTAAGAGCTGAACTTTAGAATCAGAGTCAACCATAAGCTTGTTGAGCTTCTTGTTGCTTCTTCTTTGTGGCACTATCTTGCATTCCCTACTATAATACTGCAACATCTACTTATTATTTGGTCATAAACTCATAATGATCGTTTTTTAAAACAAATAATAGATCAAGTAAAATAGATTAAATAACGGTTTTGAGTCAAAATAGTAACTTTTGTGCAGGATGAAACATTCTTTCTCCAAAGATCTATTTTTTTTCAAATTTATAAATAATTAGTTTGTGAATAATGGTTATAAAAGTTATATTGTTCAATAATAGTTAACTTTGAAAGACTTTTAACCTTTTTGAGTAAGATGATCTTCCAAAGATGAAAATGTAAATTTAAGAAAAACATGTAAAGCTTACTTTTAGATGAACCCATAATGTGACGCGTTATAAACCGACCTAGGAGAATCATGAAAAGTAGATGTATATTTTCACCAGCACTAAAAGGACAACATTAACATCTAATCATTTAAAGTTGATACTTACAATGCAATCGAGACAATTTAAATAAACTTTTTTTAATGTTACCTATACAATTTCCAAGAGCCACGGTGGTCAAATCCCTTAACATGTGCTTGGCAATGCATACAATATCTTACCTATTAATATGAAAGAGAAACCTGTTATAACATAAGACTAAAACGTATCCCAAAATAATGAGATTCCAAAACAATGAGATTCATACCTTTGTAAGAACATTTGTGTCATCCATATCATGTAAATCCAATAGCCCTGCTTTAAAATCACCCCCAAACTTGGATGAATAGAAAAGAATTTAACAATAACTTTAGGAGATTTTTAACCCATTTCCCTTTTAAGGTAAGTATTTAAATATGACCTGTTGTTGAAAAATAAAAGAGCAAGCAACGTACCAGTTTCGGCTCAAATTGGAGGAATTGGACGTCTTCCATCACCACCAGCATCGTCAATTTGCCTGGATATAACCCAATAGCCTCGTAGAGCATAAGTATTAAAAACCACATAATTCTATGGATAAACAAAACCTTGAAGTCGAGTGAAGAAAAGAAAGAAAATTTCGATCCAGCGACAAAAAATCACAAACCTCAAAATTATAACAGGTATCCCATAACTTCAAATAAAACAGCTGAGGTCTGTGGTGAATTCAACCTACAAGATAAAAAAAATAAAAAAAAAAGCCCTATTATTGTTAAGTGTCAACAACTACCAAAAGCAAATTGAAATAATAATCTGCAAATAGCAAGTATACCTGTCAGCTCCATTGAAGATTTGAAGCGATGAAAACACAATAACTGGTTTACAATTTCACTGCAATGGAACTTGAGTTAGTATACTTTATAAAGATTAAATCACTCGAATTTATCTAGTTATCTATGAAGAATAAAAAAAATTGGGGAGATCTGGTGTCTTCTAGGGTTTGGGTCTTTGAAGCAAATGATCATACCTCCATTTACAATGAAATTCATAAGGTGGAAAACCTTTTGAGTTGTCCAGCCATATTCAGGCAATCTGATATCAATCCTAATCAACTGAACCTGTAATAACAAAAAAAAAAAAACAATTCCAAAACAATCATTACTAATCAATCAGTTCATCCAAACACGAATTAAACCTTCAAATGCAACATTACGTTACATATTTTATATTATTAACAAATTAGGGTTTCTAGATTACAATTCCTAATTCCTAAATAAAATTGAGGCGTTTCGCATCAAATTCAAAAACGAAACCCTAAATGACTAAAATCAGCCTTCATCCACCTCAGATTATCCTATACGATTCAACAATTTAAAATAAAAAAAAAACTAAAATCTATAAACAAAAACCTCACAGATGAGATAAAACCCAAAACAACGCTTCAAGCACAAAAAAAACTCGATTAACACTCAGATTAGATGTAACCGAACGAATCATGGATGAATGATAGAAGAATCATAAGAAATTGAATGAAATCATCGATGAAAGATATAAGAAATCGCCGATGATTCATTCAATCAATCATAAAAGAAGAAGATCAAGGAATCATTCACTGCATATAGTTGGAAACGATACCGTCGATGATGATTATTGTGTATTCAAGAATGATTATACCTCTTTGCAAACGATCGATTGAAACGGTGAAGAAAGGAATCGCCGGTTAAGGTTGCTAAGATAGGGAATCGCCGATTAGGGTTTTGATGATATCTCTGCGGTTATTTTGTGAGAATGGAGAGAGAGAGAGGAGACAACGTATGAGAGAATGAGAGAGAGGGAGTATACAGAAAGCGTACACAAGAAGCCTTCACCAATCCTGGCATATGAGCAATGCCACTTGTCCAATTATTTGACCTTTGCCACCTCATTGCCTATGTGGATGCTTAGTTGGCTTGCACCATTGGGTGACATGTGTCCCCCAATGGTTTGCTTTATTAGAGATATAGATTCATAACAACACCATTTAACCCGTTAAGGTCCTTACGTGAGGGAAAGCTTTCTTGATTAACATTAATTACCCCTTATTAAACCACTACCCATTTCTAGTATCATGGTGCAAACATTTTAAACAAGTTAAACTAGTTAAACAAGTTCAAAGTCTACTAATACATGATTAATTAAGCTTCTTTTTGCAAATATCTCAACTAACCACATACTTATCATCCAAGAAAATTAACTATAATCAAGAATTCAACATCAATAAATAAGGTTGCAAACTAATCATCAAGGATTAACATAGAAAATGCTTCAAGTGTCATTACAAACATAATTAACATACTAATGGTTGTTGTTAAGCAAGGAATACTAGTGTTTTTGCCCTTAGGCTTATAATAATACACAATCATCAACCAAAATGCTTGAATTATAACAAAATCATGGAAAGATTCAAGAAATCAAACCATAAACAAGCACTAGATTGAGAATCTGGATGATAACGGAGCTAATCGGCATGATGTGGCTTGATTCCGGGTGAAAGCAGATGCCTCCGGAGCCTATAAAATCGCCTGATGAGCTCCCAAAAGTCCAGAGTTACGAACTGATTGCTGCCTTCTGTTTTTTATACAATTTTCAGATCGCACGGTTATGCGATTAAAGTGCACGGTCGTGCACTTTATTGTACTGTTCACCATACCGTGTGACATCAGCAAATAATGGACCAGTCTTCGTATTGGCACGGGCGTGCCATGGGTTGCACGAGCCTGCATCACCGAGATTAGGATGGCACGACCAACAGCACATGCAGTGCAAGTCCGGGCTGGGGCTTGGCATCGAATCCACACGGGAGTTCCTTCTGTCGCACGGTCGTGCGTTCCTGAAGATGCCTTGCACTCCTGATCGCACTGGCATGCACTGCCGGGCTGAGCCGTGGTGTCGGATCCGCACGATCGTGCCATGAGTCGCACGGTCGTGCCACTTGCCCAGACCAGTTTTCTTTACAGAATCTGCGTATCTCAGTCGTGTCGCCGGAAAATCCTCGTTTTCGTCAACTTCTTGTTTGGCACGCTGTTTTAAGCCTGTAAACACAAATACATCTGATTAAGTATCCGATTCTCGGTTTTACGTCCAAAACGCGTAAAATGGGGGAATAAAACATATGTATTTTAGTGAATATCACTCATTCTTATGATTCTAACTGGAATACTTTATATAAAAAACAGCCTTCTCATATATAATAGTAAGTAAACAAACAGAAGCGATTGGCATACTTTAGACTACCAAAATTTCCTTTAATTGTTATGTGTATCCATGTCTAGTTCAAAATGCACTTCAACTAAAACTAAGAAGAAGCAATCGCATAAATGTGGGAAAAAGTATAAGCAAATGCAGCAAATTTGTACGACGCACTATCTCTACTCGGTATTCCAGTGCAGTGATGAACCCCTACTTTTCTTTCATCGGTATTCTCGTGTCTCTCAATAAATTAACTTATTCAAATTTCTTATTAGTTTCAACTCGTATGAATCTGGTGAACATCATCGTCTTCTTCAAGATTACATTACCCTCTATGACTCCAAAGTTGAAAAAATGACTCGATTCATTAAAAAATTCCCCAAAGTTTCTTCTTAATGAACAATCGAAGTTGAAAATAGTAACCTAAATTGTCAAAGCATACCTGCTGGAGTTGTGATCGCCTAACGAAAGCCTTCGACTTGGTTGTGGTTGTGTCGAGGGCGTCAAGTTTGAGAGCGGAGTAGTGTTGAGCATTGTTGCTTGATGCCCTTTTGAGACTCCAAAGTTTAAAAAGAAACAGTCGATTTGTTAAAGAATTTCCCAACTATCTTCGTAACGAACAATGAAAGTTGAAAAGAGTAACCTAAATTGCGAAAATTGTACTTGCTGGAGTCCTAATTGCCTGACGAAAGCCTTGAATTTGGTGGTGGTTGTGTCGCCGACGTTAATGGCGTTATCTCGTAGAAGAGTGCTGGTGATGGACGGATGCATTAGGTGATGCCGACTATAGCGGTGGTAGCAATTCGAAGCATTATAATGACGGATAGAGAGGCTGAGTTTAATGAGGATTATGATTTATGAAACTAAAAGTGTAACTATTTTTCTGTATTCAAATGGACATATTCACAAACCTAGCTTAATGATGAAGAAAATCTCAAAATTTAAAAACAAACATGCTGCAACTATCAGAAGTAATGAATAATGCATGGAAAACGAATAGGCAAGTACGAAACCAATACACCGCAAAGCGGAAGCCAATGCCACCGGTGCCGACCACAAGAGGCCAAGCGCACCAAAGAACCCCAACCGGTTTTATACCCGAATTTCCGGTGACACCCATTTTCTTAGAAACGAACAATGAAAGTTGAAAATAGTAACCTAAATTGCGAAAATCATACCTGCTGGAGTCCTAATTGCCTGACGAAAGCCTTGAATTTGGTGGTGGTTATGTCGTCGACGTTAATGGCGTTATCTCGTAGAAGAGTGCCGGTGAGGGACAAATGCATTAGGTGATGCCGACTATAGCGGTGGTACGACAGGGTGGATGAGACGGTAGAAACTGGAAGCGTGAAGTGGTGTGGTAGGGTGGATGACACGTTTTGCAAAGGTGGGAAGACGACGACAGATGGCGGTGGTATGTAACCTGGAAACCTACACCGTTCTTAAGGGCCTTCATCATTTGTGTGTGTATATATATGTATATATATTAATGCTTCTAATTGCTTTTAATTGGTGCTTATATTTCGTTGCTCGATAATCCCCAATCCACATATGGCATCATTAATATCCAAGCTTTCACGAAACGTAGATTAACCTCAACATAATAAACCTATACCTAATTTAGATGCAAAAATACCAGAAAGAAGTAATTCCTTTTCGATAAAGTTTAAAAAACCTAACGTAATCCTTTGTTTCTATACAAAAGTTTCCTTCATCGAAAATCTCCATAAATAAGAAAAATTCTAAATCTACCATTACACAAAACTAGATCATAAAACTCATTTGTTAAAAAAGTCATCATCAAACAACACATTATTACACTTTAATTTTCTCATTCTCTTCAAACAAACTCCATCTCTAGCCTACAACACAAACACAACAATACAAACCCAAGCCACGTGCCTTCCACGTGTCTCTCCACATTCACCACCTTCCCACAAAATCCCCAAATTTCATATACCTACTGAAAATCCCCAAAACTTCTTCACCAAATCCAAAACCCTAACCCTAGAAAACACCCAAATTCACACACAAAATCAACAAATTCACACACTAAAACTATGGAGCAGCTGAAAACAATCGGCAGGGAGCTCGCAATGGGCTCCCAGGGCGGTTTCAACCAGTCAAAAGAGTTTCTCGATCTCATCAAATCAATCGGCGAAACCAGATCCAAATCGGAAGAAGATCGCATCGTGTTACACGAGATCGAAACGTTAAAACGCCGAATCAACGAGCCAGACATCCCGAAACGTAAGATGAAAGAGTATATTATCCGATTAGTGTATATAGAGATGCTAGGGCACGATGCATCGTTCGGTTACATTCACGCGGTGAAGATGACGCATGACGATTCGGTTTTTCTGAAACGAACCGGTTATTTGGCGGTTACGTTGTTTTTGAATGAGGATCATGATTTGATTATATTGATTGTGAATACGATACAGAAGGATTTGAAATCGGATAATTATTTGGTGGTGTGTGCCGCGTTGAATGCGTGTTGTAGGTTGATTAATGAGGAGACTGTGCCGGCAGTGATTGGGAGTGTGGTGGAGTTGTTGGGGCATCAGAAGGAGGCAGTGCGGAAGAAGGCGGTTATGGCGTTGCATAGTTTTTATCGGAGAGCTCCGTCATCGGTTAATCATCTTGTGGAGAACTTTCGGAAGGTAGATTTTAGTTGTGTAGATCAGTAGATTTAATTGTATGATTTTATTAGCATTATGGAGTGTATAGAATATGATGTTTGTGTTTTATGAGTTTGAAGGTTAGTTCGGTTGATATTGATATTGATTTCCGGAAACGCTGCCAGTAGGATATGAGATTTAGTTTTAAAATACAGTTTAGAGTAATTCTATTGTTTTTAATAGCTTCCAAAGGTACATTTAACTTGTGTAGATGTGATTGTATGATTTTATCTGCATTATAGAGTGTAAAGAATATGATGTTTGCATTTAGAAGTTTGAATGTTGGTTAGTTTGATATTGAATCTGATTTCCGGAAACTCTGCCAGCCGGACATGAGATTGAGTTTTAGTTAAAAGTAACAGTTTTCAGTAATTCTATTGTTCTTTGAATAGCTTCTTCTGTGAGGAGAATGCTTTGGGATCCTTTCGAACTGTTGTGGCGGAATTTGTTGTTCGATATGAACCAACCAATGATATGTTACTGTTAAATGCACTGCATTTATTAGTTGGCTTGTCGTTTTGGGGTCGGTTTACGTAAAAAACTGAATCAAGCTTGTTGGAAAGGGGGACATCTTAAGTAATACTGGCTATTCTTGGCTTAAAAAGCGGATATATGATCTAATTTATCTGTTTAGTTAAAAACAAAGTTAGCTTTGAATTGGCTGTGCGAGTACCAACAGACATCTACCGATACAATTAAATGAAAATAGAGGAATGATTTGTACGGCTGAAGCTATAGTTTGCATACACAAAACAGCACAAAGGTGCTTACTTTGGCTACTTGATTCGAGCAAAATATAGTTGAGTATTTAGGGAGCGGAATCATCATATCTTAGCTCGTATTTATTGTGTCTGCTATTTTTTGTTGATGATTATTTGCGTGACGTATTGAGTTACAACAGACGTCAACCATGCAATTAAATGAAAAAAGTTATTTTGCACATCTTCTCTTCTTACTGGAACGTGTCTTTAGTTATCTTGAAAGCTCATTTTGTGATAAAATTAACATTTTCTGATCCTTGATTATTTTGTCTTCTATTTTGCAGAAACTTTCTGATAATGACCCTGGTGTGATGGGCGCTACACTTTGCCCTTTATATGATCTCATCACAATAGATGTAAATCCTTACAAGGATTTAGTTGCAAGCTTTGTCAACATTCTTAAACAAGTTGCTGAACGCAGATTGCCAAAAACTTACGATTATCATCAGACACCTGCTCCTTTCATACAGGTATGCACTTCAAGTAGCCCTACAAGCAGATACTATATAGCCCACTTCTTAGAAAACGTTATTTCTCCTTAATAAAAGGAACACTCCTTTTTTGGGCTGTTTGCTATGCGATGCAATATTTTTCTTTTGTGTAAGTATTGGTTCTACTCTCTTAATGTTGCCCGTTAGTAATCATTACTTAACGTTAGTAACTTTGTTATTTGTTCACAAGTAGTCTTCTATATTTTTCTCTTCTTGCATGTTTAATATACAATCATGCAATAGCTTACTCTTTTTATCTGTTTGGTTTATATTTGTTTACACACACATCTATAAACTCACCACCCCACTCTTAACTCCTTAGAATTTTAGATTTTCAGTATCCACTTATTGGTTAACACTTTTTCTTTTATGTAAGTTTTGGTTCTACTCTCTTAATGTTGCCCGTTAGTAATCATTACTTAACGTTAGTAACTTTGTTATTTGTTCACAAGTAGTCTTCTATAGTTTTCTCTTCTTGCATGTTTAATATACAATCATGCAATAGCTTACTCTTTTTATCTGTTTGGTTTATATTTGTTTACACACACATCTATAAACTCACCACCCCACTCTTAACTCCTTAGAATTTTAGATTTTCAGTATCCACTTATTGGTTAACACATATTCACATACATCGAAAGGCACTATTCAAGATTGTATGCACGTGAACGCTATGGAATAAGCTTCTTAATCATGCTAGTGTTGGTAACCAGGCATAATTAGAAGTATATGCAAATGTAGAGGTATTATCGCATGGACAAATAGAGGTAATTTGTACTCTGTATTTTTTAGTTAGAAATTAGAATAGCAGTAAGGATGCACTGAATGTATATTCGACGGAGTTATGAGGTGATGAGTGTTAAAATCCCTAAGGATATGTGTTATTTTATCGCTACTCTGATTTTAACTTTAAATCCATCGTCTAAACACTTTACATGCCCTATTTTCATCTCATTTCATCGGATCCCGACATCTTAACATATTTAGTAAGAAGCATACATGCGATGCATATCTGATTTTTTTTTTCTTACTGGATTCATAGCTAGATCATATTAAAGTTCATGCATCTTCGATTGCATGTGCTCTTTATCATCATCTTGCTATCCCTTTTACATGAGAAACAATAGTATTAAATATATCATATCTAATACATACACAAGATAAATAATTTGTTTCTAATTAAATTTTGGAGAAAAAATGCAGAGGTAAGAGTATCTATCCTATAAATAATTTGTTTATCTTCTATTAAAATTGTTTGTAATTTTAATTATTGATATTGTCTCAAGTTGGATTTTTTTTGAAAACAAGTCTTAATTTTTGGCATCATAATTAGCTCTTTTCAATATGCAGATTAAGTTGCTAAAAATCCTGGCATTACTTGGTAGTGGTGACAAAAAGTCCAGTGAGCAAATGTATACAGTCATCGGGGACATAATGAGGAAAAGTGACACAACTAGTAACATAGGAAATGCCATTCTTTACGAATGCATATGTTGCATCTCTTCAATACTACCGAGTCCCAAATTGTTGGAATCCGCTGCTGATGCAATTGCTAAATTCCTCAAGGTGTTTTTCACTTCTGTACTCTTAACACCTAAAGTGTATGTTGTATGTCTTATAATTTTTCATGCGCCGGTAGTAGGGGCTGTAAACGAACCGAACGAACACGAACAATCGTGTTCGTTTATTAAGGAATGAACATGTTCATGAATGGTTCACGAACGCTTACCGAACAAGATTTCTTGTTTGTGCTTGTTCATTAACAAAATGAACATTCATGAACACTTGCTGAAGGTAAACGAACACACACAAATGTTCATGAACGTAAATGAACACAAACGGACGTTAAGTATACGTTTTTAAATAAAATCTGCATTTTTTATCCAGAAAGAATAAGTACTTAACATAACTATCCGAACATAGTTGACATAATAATCATAATCAACACAAATATTAAGAACTTTGTCAAGCTTTAACACAAATTGAAATTGAAATGGTCAAATTAGGGATGTTGGCGGAGGCGTATAGTGTAACTATGGTTTCAAATTTTTAAAAACTAAAACCAATAAAATAAAAGTATAACTTAGAAAAACCTTTAAATGAACGAACTCAAATGAATATAAACGAGCGAACATAAATGAACACATTACCGAACGTTCACGAACAAAAACGAACGAACACAACCTCTGTTCATGTTTGTTGTTAAGCTTGTCGAACGGAATTTCTTGTTCGTGTTTGTTCATTTATTAAACGAACGAACATAAACGGACTTCCTGCTGAACAGTTCACGAACTGTTTGCTGAACGTTCGGTTCGTTTACAGCCCTATGCTCCCCATCTTATTTGCTAACATTTTTTTTTCCATTTTAGAGTGACAGTCATAATTTGAAGTATATGGGTATTGATGCTCTTGGTCGATTGATACGAATAAATCCAGATATTGCTGAGCAACATCAACTTGCTGTAATTGATTGCTTAGAGGTCAGTTAATTCAGTAACTATTTATTTCTCTAGTTTGTTGATTATTTGTGTATCTGTTTGGTATTAAGATTAAGGGAATATGTCACAGAATAGTAATCAAGTTTTACAAGTGTTCCAGTTAAGTCGCTTATAAAAATTTGTGTTCCAATCAAGTCTTTCAAGTTGATTTTAATGTTCTAATCTTAAATATTTTACATAAACAGCAGGTAACCAATCCTACATGATATTTCTTTAGTTTTTTTTTTTTTTTAATACGATGACATAACTTAAAAATGCCAACATCTATTAAAAAGTTGCAAAAAAATTATAAAAGTTTGCGATTTTTTTTAAATGCGAAAAAGTTGTGAAAAAATAAACAAATTGCATAATTTTAGAAAACTACAAATTTTTATAAGAAAATTACGACTTTTAAAAAAATGAAACTATTTTATTGACGTTTTTATATATTGTTCGTAATTTTTTTTTTCCAAATTTTAGAACTTTTTGCTATTTTTTATATTTTTTCGCAATTATGTTTTGCCATTTTTTAATCGATGTTGCCATTTTTAAGCCATGTCGTATAAGTAAAGGAAAATAAAAGAAATGCCATGTTGGATTGGCTACTTGTTATTTAGGTAAAATACATAGAGTTATAACATTAAAGTAAACTTCAGTGATCTGATTGGAACAAAAAAATATATGAGTGACCTAATTAGAACTATCTTGAAACTTTGTTACTATTTTACAAAGTTATCCCTAAGATTAATTACTTGTTGATGCAGGACCCAGATGACACTCTAAAGAGGAAAACGTTTGAATTGCTTTATAAAATGACGAAATCGTCCAATGTGGAAGTAATAGTAGACCGTATGATTGATTACATGATTAGCATAAATGATAGTCATTATAAAACCGAAACAGCATCAAGATGTGTGGAGCTTGCAGAGCAATTTGCTCCCAGCAACCATTGGTTTATCCAGGTTTACACATGCGTACACATTAAGATGACGTGTCGTTTTTATAGATTTGCTCTCATAAATTTTATAATTTTTATTGTCGGGATTTACAGACAATGAACAAAGTTTTCCAGCATGCTGGGGATTTAGTGAACACTAAGGTGGCACATAATTTGATGCGGTTAATTGCTGAGGGATTTGGAGAGGATGATGATGCGGCAGATAGCCAGTTGAGATCATCCGCTGTATGTAATTCTTGAATTATGTGACACTTGTGTTATTTCAGTTAGGGGTGTGCATGGTTTGGTTTTATGGTAAAACCTAAACCGAAATGTTCGGTTTTTGGTTATTGATAACTGTTCAGTTTCATTTTTTTTTCA
>JARYGA010034715.1:0-51310 GCA_030545235.1 Helianthus tuberosus | reverse complement strand
AAAGTCAAACTAATTTTACGATAAGTTTAACTTTAGAGTAATTAAGCTAAATTTAATGACTAAACAAATAATTAGAGGCTTACTTAAGGTCCTAGCAAACTTTTATACACTTGATAATCCTCTTTTAACTGATGGAAGCTCCAGAGCAAGTCCCACAAGTGAATGTTGCAAATGTGTGTCAAAACACAAGAACTAGTTTTCTTATATAGTGAACCTAATAAGCTTTAGATCTTGCCAAAATAGTCTATAGGTGTTGTAAGATCATCCCAGGTGTACCTAAGATGCTAAAAACCACCTAGAGAGTCCCTGATTTTCGAATACCACTTAAATGAGGCGGTGCAACCGGTTATACAGGCAGCTGTCCTGAAAAACGCCCAGATGCACGCCTTGCGCACCGTAACGTTCTGGGTGTTGAGGTGCGCAAGCCTCCTTGCGCACCGTAAGGCTTTTGGTGTTGAGGTGCACAAGCCTCCGCCAGAGGACAAAACTTTGTTTTAATTGAGGCTGTGACCATGCAACACTTACATCTCCGAATCTCATGCATTTTAATCAGAATGGGGACCATGTTTTCAGCCATCGCATGTCTAGGCATGTACTTACACATCTTGTACTCTTGTGGGAGGTTTAAGTTGACGGAAATACCAAGAATTTCACATTGGGTCCATGTCTAAGGTTGTAACCAATTTATTATTTAGGATGGCCAGATTTATAAACATAATTCAGATGTTGATAAAATATATCCTGGTTAGGGATTTATTAATAGGTCGCTCAGATGTATAATTTAACATGTCGACATTTTCTTTTAAATCCTAACGTACATCATTATCTGGATCCGTTTCCATAGCACGTTTGCATTACATGACACGTGTCTTTATTTTATTGGACATGAATTTCCGAGGTGTTACACTTCGATATCATAGTCGGCATGGATTGGTTGCGTAAGAACCATGCTGAAATCGCTTGTCACGAGAAGTACGTTCGTTTACCTCTCCCATCTTGTGATACTTTGCACGTCTATGGAGACCGACCTTCTGGAGGACTGAGGTTAATGTCATGCACTCAAGCGAACAAATGCTTACGTAAACAGTACTTTACCTTCTTGGCCCACATAGTGGAACAAAAGGGTAAGGGAAAGAGCGTAAGTTACGTTCCAGTAGTGTGTGTTCCCTGATGTCTTTCCAAAAGATTTCCCGGTCTTCCTCCTCGATCTGTTGATTCTCTTATTGATCTCATACCGGGTTCAACCCCTGTTGCCAAGGCTCCTTACCGACTTGCACCATGTGAGATGCAAGAATTATCTAGTCAACTGCAAGAACTACACGACAAAGGTTTTATACGTTCAAGTACCTCACCTTGGGGTGCTCCCGTGTTATTCGTCAAGAAGAAAGATGGCTCGTTTCGCATGTGCATCGACTACCGTGAACTTAACAAACTCACCATTAAGAATCGTTATCCTCTTCCTCGTATCGACGATCTTTTTGACCAACTCCAAGGCGCAAGTTGTTTCTCTAAAATCGACCTTCGATCTGGCTATCATCAGCTCTGTGTTCTCGAAGAAGATATCCCCAAAACTGCATTTTGCACTCGTTATGGACACTACGAGTTTGTGGTTATGCCTTTTGGTTTGACCAACGCACCCGCCGTGTTCATGGACCTTATGAATCGTGTTTGTAAACCTTATCTGGATCGTTTTGTAATAGCCTTTATTGATGATATTCTTATTTATTCGAAACTCAAGCTGATCATGAACGCCATCTACGCCTCATGTTAGAACTTTTACGTGGTGAACGCTTATACACAAAGTTTTCTAAGTGCGAATTTTGGATTAATGAAGTGCAATTTCTCGGGCACGTCGTTAGTAAACAAGGAATTCATGTCGATCCCTCCAAAATTGAAGCAGTGAAGAACTGGAGTACGCCTAAATCTGCATCTAAGATTCGTTCCTTCTTAGGATTGGCGGGTTATTACCGTCGATTCATCTTGGACTTTTCAAAGATCGTCGTTCCTCTCACTTCGTTAACTCAGAAAGAGAAACCTTTTGCTTGGGGTGCCGAGCAAGAGGAATCTTTTCAAACTCTTAAGAACCTACTCTGTAACGCTCCCATGCTTACTCTCCCTGACGGGAATGATGATTTCGTGGTATATTGCGATGCCTCGAACCATGGTTTGGGTTGTGTGCTCATGCAGCGGGACAAGGTAATCGCTTATGCCTCCCGACAGCTCAAAATACATGATAAAAACTATACTACCCACGATTTAGAGCTTGGCACAGTTGTTTTTGCGTTAAAGATTTGGCGACACTACCTATATGGTACTAAGTGTGTGGTTTTCACTGACCATAAGAGCCTATAGCACATCTTTAACCAGAAGGAACTGAATATGCGTCAGCGACGATGGGTAGAGTTGCTCAATGACTACGACTTCAAGATTCGCTACCATCCTGGCAAGGCGAATGTCGTGGCTGATGCTCTTAGTCGTAAGACTCATGTTAGTAGCATCCGCTGTTCTCAGGTCTCTAGTGACCTTCACGCTTGTATCCATGAAGCTCAATACTCGTCAGTCAACGAAGGTAGTCTAAATGTTGAAATACGAGGCGCTTCTACCGACCAACTTGAAACAAAGTCTGATGGACTTCAATACTATCTGAATCGCATCTGGGTGCCAGATCGCGACAATCTTCGTGAGCTCATTATGAATGAGGCTTATAAATCCCGATACTCTAATCATCCTGGTGCTGATAAGATGTACCATGACTTGCGTATGACTTATTGGTGGCCTGGCATGAAAAAGGATATCGCCGCGTACGTCTCGAAGTGTCTTACTTGCTCAAAGGTTAAAGCCGAACATCAACGTCCTTCAGGTCTTCTCGAACAACCCGAAATCCATGTTTGGAAATGGGATAGCATCGCTACTAAACTACCTCGTAGACCTGCCGGTCATGATAGTATATGGGTTATCATTGACCGTTTGACCAAATCAGCCCACTATCTTCCTATTCGTGAAGATTTCAAGGTGGAAAAACTTGCTCGAATCTACACTGATGAAATTATATGTCGTCATGGTATACCCATTGACATAATCTCTGACCTTGATGGTCTTTTTACTTCACGTCTTTGGCAAACTTTTCAGTCCGCTATGGGTTCTCACTTGAATCTTAGTACAACCTTTCATCCTCAAATGGATGGATAAACTGATTGCATTATTCAAGCCCTAAAGGATATGCTCCATTCCTATGTCATTGACTTTGGTGGTAATTGGGATGTACATCTACCATTGATCGAATTCTCGTACAACAACAGCTTTCATTCCAGTATTCAGATGGCTCCTTTCGAAGCTTTATACAGTCCCAAGTGCCGATCTCCTCTCAGTTGGCAGGAGATTGGTGACAAGCAACTTACTGGCCCTGAGATCATTCAAGAGACAATGGATAAGATACTTCAAATCCGCGATAACTTGATTAAGGCTAGGAGCAGACAAAAGAGCTATGCCGACAAAAGGCGTAAGACTCTGGAATTCAATGTTGGAGATCACGTCTTGCTCAAAGTATCTCCTTGGAAGGGAGTTATACGTTTTGGTAAAAAGGGAAAGCTTGCCCCTTGCTATGTGGGTCCTTTCAAGATTCTCGAAAGGATTGGCAAGGAGGCTTACCGACTCGATTTACCTCAAGATCTTAACAACGTCCACCCGACATTCCATGTTTCTAATCTTAGGAAGTGCTTAGCAGACGAGGAACTTCAGGTTCCCATCGAAGACTTGCAAATAAATGAGACTCTTCACTTTACCGGTCGAAATCATGGACCGAGGCACCAAGCGACTGAGGCGCAGCAAAATTTCCATAGTTAAGGTGTGATGTGAAGGAAAGCATGGCGCTGAATTTACTTGGGAACTCGAGAGTGAAACGAAAACCAAGTATCCACAGCTCTTCGAGCAGTCTTCCTCTTAGATTTCGGGGACGAAATCTCCTAAAGGAGGGGAGACTGTAACGCCCTACGTTTCGAAACATTCATCTTCCGGCAAGTCTCGTCGTACTTCGTACCATGTGGTGCTTAAATGAAACTAGGTGAGTCTTAATCATGTTAAACTATGTGAAACTTTTACCCTACGTGTTGATTTGGTGATGCTGTAATACATGAACGATATGAATCTTGACTCTTGCGAATCTTGACTCTTGTGATACTTTGAATCTTGACACTTGTGATGCTAGAAACTTGAAACTTGATACTTATTATACGAGAAACCTGATACTTATTGAACGGGAAACTAGCTTAAATGCGGACTTGAAACACGGAAACTTTTGTGTTAACTATATAATAATACCACGTAATGATTACTCACAATAATAAGCAACGCAACACTTAACCTAGCTCGCAAAACGAACCAAAGTCGGAAAACTAGCAAACGGGGATCGGATGACCATTCGCTCGAATGACCATCTGATCGGATGGCCATTCGACTGGAAAGCCATCCGATCCCTTGCACTCCACACCGACTTAACTGTCAACATCACCTATAAATACCCCCTTTGACCTTCCATTCTCACTTTACTCTCTGACACTCGACCACACGCACTCTCAGGCACTTTTATCAAGATTCAAGGGAAACTCGTAAGTATTCCTCCCCGATTCTTGTAAAACTTTCATCATTTATCACTTCTACACAATATTCTTCATTAAAATCACACGAACACTACAACATTTTCATGAAAACCAACTGATTCGGGTCTCTTGAAGGTGGTTTCCACTCAGTTGTTGGTACAAACTATGGTGGAGCATCATTTAATCAAGAACGACCCTAGATCTAAAGGATTTTCACAACTTTTATACAAAAACTAAAGTAATCTCACACTTTTACACCAGATCTGACAGAATTTCACATGTTTCCGGTTCAGATCTAATAAACACCATGATTTTCGGACTTTTCTTCAATTTTTATGCAAAACCTTGGTGAAATCAGGCTCAAGCATACTCTTGACTCGTTCCTTAGTCAAGAGTCGGCTTGGAAGAAAATTGAATTCCACCGAAAAACGAGACGATTGACGGTCCAAACATGAAACTTCATCAGAAACAGCTCATCGGTTCGAAAAGGGTTAATACCCATCCGATTGACGAGTTGGGTTTGGTATGTTTCCGTTGTTTGACACGTCGTCGCACCGTCAACGTTAACTCGAAACTTAGAAAATTTCACAAGACTTCACTCACTGATCGTCTGTCTGAATGGCCATCCTATCGGATGACCATTCATCCAGATGGTCTGATTATGATAAAACTTATTGCTTGTTTTACAGGGCACTATGATCACAACATTGAAAACTTTAACAGTTTACGAACACCCGCTGATCGAATGGCCATCCGTTCGAATGGTCATCCGTCTGGATGACCATCCGCTCAGGTAGTCTTTCAGATACTTTTACTCAATTTTCGCACCATTCGACACTCTGTTCCCGACCGAGTCAGCTCTTAGAGGACTTATGCTCTGTTCCCCGCACGCAGGCTGATCCAGTGCTCCCTTCAATCCAATCTTAGCAGTGTTTGGTTTGAGCACCCACAGTGAGTATACTCGATCCCTTTTTGTTTTAAACACTTTTGGGATGCAACATGTATTCTATATCAAGAAACTTGACACCTGACACTTGAAACTTATTTGAAACATACTTTATCCGCATGAAACATGAAACATGATACTTGTGATACTTAAGACTTTTATGCAATGTGAATGTTTAATCCTTGTGTGTAGTTCCGCCTTAACAATTATAGCGCTATAGGAGTAACGCCCGCCCCCCTTGAGTCTTGGGGTATTGTTAGGATGAGACATATTAACCTCCCGTTAGTCTTTGGTAAAGGCATTTTATTGCGTTGGAAACTTGTGCTATCACTTGGACTGCGTTAACTAGCATGGTGAAACTTATTATATGTTTTCATGTTGGATATGAGTTTTTTTAAACTATTATGCTACGTATTCAAACTTGTATGCTCGCCAATATTTTTGTTGATTGTATTTTAATACATGTTGCAGGTTGATAGTAGCTGGGAATCAAGAAAGTAAGCTAGGATGATGCTTAGAAAATCATCTTAGTTAACTAGGCAAATTTGAACAATTTTTGAATTATGATGTTATTTGATACTTATTGTGGTTGTGGATGATTATGTTTCACATCTTAGACAATTTTATGAAATTTTGAATTAATCTATATTGAAACTATTAGTGTTGTGGATTCTCTTGAGCAATCTGATTCGCTTAGTGCCGCGCCCCGATGTTTCCACCATCGGTTGGGGTGTGACACCGGTGGGCCGGACTTGGGGCTTATGCATGAAAAATTGATATAGATATTCACATTAACACAGCGGAAGTCTTGGAAGTATAAATTAATTATTACAAAGTACAAATATCCAAAGTTCAAAATAATATACAGACGAGAGTGTACTAAAAGATCCACAGGCGGATCGAATAACAAATGATTACATAAGGGACTACTAGGCTTTTTGCTTAGAGTTGCAAATTCCAATAAGGAATTACCGGGCAGCTTCCAGCCTATTCCGTACTTTGCAAACCTGCGCTTAGTCTTTTGAAGATACGTCAGTTTTCACTGGTAAATACTATTAACCGACACATTTTGAAAATATTTCAAAATCATTTTATATACCATTTGGTATATAAATTTTCATAAATAACTTGGGACAAACTATATCTCTTTTTACCAGTATTACATGATTGTCAATACATATGGGGCCCGGAATAAAACTTTGATACATGATTAAGTGACACACCACTTTATCCCCATATTGGGTAAGAAAATAGTTTATCATAGCATTAGCATCTGTCAGGTGAATGCCTACACCCCGTGCTTAGGTCGTGGCCACTTGCAATTAAGTGAGTCATGGATATCCAGGACATGATCGCATTAACCCCCAATGTTTAAGTTATCATGCATAATTGATTAAAACGGGTTATTTGGATTTTGGACACATTGGTCATTGATCCCATACCCGACCAAGTGGTAACAATTTACCGTATCCTAAGCGTATATAGGGAAAATAGGTTAAGAGTATTTACCTGAGCTTAAATCCAAAGATCTCCCCGGTCTTCCTCCTCCTCGATTTGTTGATTCTCTTATTGATCTCATCCCGGGTTCAACCCCTGTTGCCAAGGCTCCTTACCGACATGCACCCTCTGAGATGCAAGAATTATCTAATCAACTGCAAGAACTACTCGACAAAGGCTTTAGACATCCAAGTACCTCACCTTGGGGTGCTCCCGTGTTATTCGTCAAGAAGAAAGATGGCTCGTTTTGTATGCGCATCGACTACCGTGAACTTAACAAACTCACCATTAAGAATCGTTATCCTCTTCCTCGTATCGACGATCTTTTTGACCAACTCCAAGGCGCAAGTTGTTTCTCTAAAATCGACCTTCGATCTAGCTATCATCAGCTCCGTGTTCTCGAAGAAGATATCCCCAAAACTGCATTTCGCACTCGTTATGGACACTACGAGTTCATGGTTATGCCTTTTGGTTTGACCAACGCACCCGTCGTGTTCATGGACCTTATGAATCATGTTTGTAAACCTTATCTGGATCATTTTGTAATAGTCTTTATAGATGATATTCTTATTTATTCGAAACTCGAGCTGATCATGAACGCCATCACGCCTCATGTTAGAACTTTTACGTGGTGAACGCTTATACGCAAAGTTTTCTAAGTGCGAATTTTGGATTAATGAAGTGTAATTTCTCGGGCACGTTGTTAGTAAACAAGGAATTCATGTCGATCCCTCCAAAATCGAAGCAGTGAAGAACTGGAGTACGCCTAAATCTGCATCTGAGATTCGTTCCTTCTTAGGATTGGCGGGTTATTACCGTCGATTCATCTCGGACTTTTCAAAGATCACCGTTCTTCTCACTTCATTAACTCAGAAAGAGAAACCTTTTGCTTGGGGTCCCGAGCAAGAGGAATCTTTTCAAACTCTTAAGAACCTACTCTGTCACGCTCCCGTGCTTGCTCTCCCTGACGGGAATGATGATTTCGTGGTATATTGCGATGCCTCGAACCGTGGCCTGGGCTGTGTGCTCATGCAGCAGGACAAGGTAATCGCTTATGCCTCCCGACAGCTCAAAATACATGAGAAAAACTATACTACCCACGATTTAGAGCTTGGCACAGTTGTTTTTGCGTTAAAGATTTGGCGACACTACCTGTATGGTACTAAGTGTGTGGTTTTCACTGACCATAAGAGTCTATAGCACATCTTTAACTAGAAGGAACTGAATATGTGTCAGCGACGATGGGTAGAGTTTCTTAATGAATACGACTTCAAGATTCGCTACCATCCTGGCAAGGCGAATGTCGTGGCCGATGCTATTAGTCGTAAGACTCATGTTAGTAGCATCTGCTGTTCTCATGTCTCTAGTCACCTTCATGCTTGTATCCACAAAGCTCAATACTTGTCAGTCAACGAAGGTAGTCTAAATGTTGAAATATGAGGCGCTTCTACCGACCAACTTGAAACAAAGTCTGATGGACTTCAATACTATCTGAATCGCATCTGGGTGCCAGATCGCGACAATATTCGTGAGCTCATTATGAATGAGGCTCATAAATCTCGATACTCTATTCATCCTGGTGCTAATAAGATGTACCATTACTTGCGTATGACTTATTGGTGGCCTGGCATGAAAAAGGACAACGTCGCGTATGTCTCGAAGTGTCTTACTTGCTCAAAGGTTAAAGTCGAACATCAACGTCCTTCAGGTCTTCTCGAATAACCCGAAATCCATGTTTGGAAATGGGATAGCATCACTACTAAACTACCTCGTACACCTGCCGGTCATGATAGTATATGGGTTATCATTGACCGTTTGACCAAATCAGCCCACTTTCTTCCTATTCGTGAAGATTTCAAGGTGGAAAAACTTGCTCGAATCTACACTGATGAAATCATATGTCGTCATGGTATACCCAATGACATAATCTCTGACTATGATGGTCGTTTTACTTCACATATTTGGCAAACTTTTCAGTCTGCTATGGGTTCTCACCTAAATCTTAGTACAGCCTTTCATCCTCAAATGGGTGGATAGACTGAATGCATTATTCAAGCCCGAAAGGATATGCTCCATTCCAATGTCATTGACTTTGGTGGTAATTGGGATGTACATCTACCATTGATCGAATTCTCGTACAACAACAGCTTTCATTACAGTATTCAGATGGCTCCTTTCGAAGCTTTATACAGTCGCAAGTGTCGATTTCCTCTCAGTTGGCAGGAGATTGGTGACAAGCAACTTACTGGCCCTGAGATCATTCAAGAGACAATGGATAAGATACTTCAAATCCGCGATAACATGATCAAGGCTAGGAGCAGACAAAAGAGCTATGCCGACAAAAGGCGTAAGCCTATGGAATTCAATGTTGGAGATCACGTCCTGCTCAAAGTATCTCCTTGGAAGGGAGTTATACGTTTTGGTAAAAAGGGAAAGCTTGTCCCTTGCTATGTGGGTCCTTCAAGATTCTCGAAAGGATTGGTAAGGAGGCTTACCGACTCGATTTACCTAAAGAGCTTAGCAACGTCCACCCGACATTCCATGTTTCTAATCTTAGGAAGTGCTTAGCAGACGAGGAACTTCAGGTTCCCATCGAAGACTTGCAAATAAATGAGACTCTTCACTTTGCCGGTAGAAATCATGGACCGAGGCACCAAGCGACTGAGGCGCAACAAAATTTCCATAGTTAAGGTGCGATGGGAAGGAAAGCATGGCGCCGAATTTGCTTGGGAACTCGAGAGTGAAATGAAAACCAAGTATCCACAGCTATTCGAGCAGTCTTCCTCTTAGATTTCGGGGACAAAATCTCCTAAAGGATGGGAGACTGTAACGCCCTACGTTTCAAAACTTTCATCTTCCGGCAAGTCTCGTCGTACTTTGTACCTTGTGGTGCTTAAATGAAACTATGTGAGTCTTAATCATGTTAAACTATGTGAAACTTTTACCCTACGTGTTGATTTGGTGATGCTTTAATACATGAACGATATGAATCTTGACTCTTGTGAATCTTGATTCTTATGATACTTTGAATCTTGACACTTGTGATGCTAGAAACTTGAAACTTGATACTTATTAAACGAGAAACCTGATACTTATTGAACGGGAAACTAGCTTAAATGCGGACTTGAAACACGGAAACTTTTGTGTTAACTCTATAATAATACCACGTAATGATTACTCACAATAATACGCAACGCAACACTTAACCTAGCTCGCAAAACGAACCAAAGTCGGAAAACTAGCAAATGGGTCTCGGCTGTCCGAATGGACATCCGATCGGATTGCCAATGGACCAGAAAGCCATTCGATCCCTTGCACTCCACACCGACTTAACTGTCAACATCACCTATAAATACCCCCTTTGACCTTCCATTCTCACTTAACTCTCTGCCACTCGACCACACGCACTCTCAGGCACTTTTATCGAGATTCAAGGAAAACTCGTAAGTATTCCTCCCCTATTCTTGTACAACTTTCATCATTTATCACTTCTACACAATATTCTTCATCAAAATCACACGAATACTACAACATTTTCATGAAAACCAACTGATTTGGGTCTCTTGAAGGTGGTTTCCTCGCAGTTTGTCACACCCCAACCGATGGCGGAAACATCGGGGCGTGGCACTGAGCGAAACAGATTATCCAGAAGTTTCCATAACAACTATATTTACCAAATATTTAAAGCAACACCTCCCATACCATGTCATAAATGATAATACAATTATTACAGAAAAGATCTAGTCAAATTGTTTTGTTCCGACAACTCAGATTTTCATTACAGACAATTGTTTATTGTTGACCTAGGTCTTTCCTAGCCTCGATTTCACAGCAAAGAAAGCAAATAAGCATCCTAAGCACCTGTCACATACGTTGAAGTAAAATTCAATACATATAGTGTAAAGGTGAGCATACAAGTTTGATAATAGCATATAGAGTTAGAAAGCATTACGCATAACCAACACGTACACAGTGTAAAATGAGGCATGTTAGTTATCGACATGAACCTATTGATACCAATGACTGCGGGTTGACTGCCCATGGCAGTTCGCAATACACACTCGCCACTGTGAGCCATGTAACTAATTGTCATTTACAACCCTTGAGTGAACAAGTGCTGAGTCCACTATATCAACATACAAGCATCCTTATTTCATATTTTTTTAGTGTTTGCGATTCGATTGCGATTGAGTTCGATTGCGTTTCGATTGATTACCACACATAACATAAATAAACATGCATAAGTAACACATAAGGCACACACACACACGTATAACAATAACCAAAATGCGTAATTCGAGTTGCGAGTGCGATAGCGATAAAGCGATTAAACATGCGATAAACAACGACTACTATACGATTATTAATAGATACACCACATAATACAACTAAAGCGATAATAAAATGGACTAATTACAAGTCAAAGAAGTCAAAACAGGAATTGAGCAAGGAGAGACAGATCGCAATTAGCAATCTTTTTTCCTTTGACTTCAATCTTGACTTTGACTTTGACTTTCGAAACACGGGGTGTTACAGCCTCCCCTAGTTGAGGGAATTTCGTCCCGAAATTAGGCCGAAGCCGTAACAAACAACTGTGGGTACTTCGCCTTCATGTCGCTTTCGAGTTCCCAAGTGAACTCTGCGCCTCGTTTGCCTTCCCATCGGACTTTCACAATAGGAATGCAAGAGCGTCGGAGCTGCTTGGTTTGGCGGTCCATGATTTCGACAGGCTTTTCCACGAAGTTTAGTGTTTCGTTTACTTGGAGGTCATCGAGAGGTACAATTAAATCATGCTAAGCCAGGTACTTTCGGAGGTTTGACACATGGAAAGTTGGGTGGACATTACTAAGTTCCTCCGGTAGTTCGAGTCTGTAGGCGACTTTTCCTATCCTTTCCAGAATCTTAAAAGGTCCAACATATCGAGGCGCTAGTTTCCCTTTCTTGCCGAATCTGACCACACCCTTCCAAGGTGATACCTTTAGAAGTACGTAGTCGCCAACGTCAAATTCAAGGGGCTTGCGTCGTCTATCGGCGTAACTTTTCTGACGACTCCGAGCTTTCAGCAAGTTGTCTCTTATTTGGAGGACTTTGTCAATCGTTTCTTGCAATAGCTCGGGACCGGTTAGTTTCGAGTGACCGATCTCGTGCCATACAATTGGCGATCGACATTTTCTTCCATATAAAGCCTCGAATGGTGCCATTTGGATACTGGTATGATAGCTGTTGTTGTACGAGAATTCGACTAATGGCAGGTATGCATCCCAATTACCACCGAAATCTATGACACACGAACGGAGCATGTCTTCAAGAGTACGGATCATTCTTTCAGTCTGACCATCGGTTTGAGGGTGGAATGCGGTACTTAGGTTAAGCGTAGTACCGAGAGCCGCTTGAAACGTTTCCCGCAGTCGCGAGGTAAACCGAGCATCACGGTCAGAGATGATGTCGCGAGGCGTCCCATGTCGACAAATGATCTCATTGGTGTAGATTCGGGCTAATCGTTCTACCTTGTAGTCTTCCCGTATTGGTAAAAAGTGGGCTGATCTGGTCAAACGGTCAACAACAGCCCAGATGTTGTCGTGACCTGATGGCGTGCGCGGGAGCTTTGTTATGAAATCCATAGCTTTACTCTCCCACGTCCACATAGGGATTGGGGGTTGTACGAGTAAGCCAGAGGGCCTTTGGTGTTCAGCCTTGACCTTCGAGCAAGTCAGGCACTTTCCAACGTAGAGGGCGATATCTCTTTTCATGCCCGGCCACCAGTACTTGTAGCGAAGGTCCTGGTACATTTTATCGGCACCGGGATGAATGGAATATCGGGATTTGTGGGCTTCGTCCATCAGAGTCTATCGTAACTTACTCCGTTTAGGGATCCAAATTCGGTCCAGGTAGTGGAATATCCCATTCGACTTATTCACAAGCTGGGCTCCGTCGTGATAGATTCTTTCCTTATCCAAAGTGCGCTCGTTAAAACAAGCATGCTGGGCTTCGCGGATGAGGGTTTTGAGATCGTATTGGGCTTGGGTTTTACGAATGCTGAGCAAATAACTCCGTCTGCTGAGAGCGAATCTCACAGTCATAATCGTTGTGAAATTCTACCCATCGGCGTTGACGCATATTAAGTTCCTTCTGGTCAAAGATATGTTGTAGGCTCCTATGATCGGTTAAGATCGTACACTTTGTACCATGCAGGTAGTGTCGCCAAATCTTTAACGCAAAAACAACTGCGCCTAGCTCGAGATCATGGGTTGTATAGTTCTTTTCATGGATTTTAAGCTGACGAGATGCGTAGGCAATAACCTTGTCCTGTTGCATGAGAACGCAGCCAAGACCAAGGTTCGAGGCATCACAATAGACAATAAAGTCGTCGTTTCCGTCGGGCAATGAGAGAACAGGAGCATTGCAAAGCATGCGCTTGAGGGTTAGGAAAGCGGACTCTTGTTTGGATCCCCAAACAAAAGGCTTGTCTTTATGCGTAAGAGCGGTAAGCGGCACAGTGATTTTTGAGAATCCTTCGATAAATCATCGATAATAGCCCGCTAGTCCGAGAAAAGAACCTACTTCAGACGGGTTCTTAGGTGTAATCCAACTCTTAACGGATTCAATCTTCGCGGGATCGACGTGAATACCTTGACTATTTACAATGTGTCCGAGGAATTGAACCTCCTCCAGCCAGAATTCGCAATTGGAGAACTTGGCATAGAGTCGATTTCCTTGGAGTAGCTCGAGAACCAAACGTAGATGTTGCGCGTGTTCGGCTTTCGACTTGGAATAGATCAAGACATCGTCGATAAACACGATGACGAAACGGTCGAGATAAGGTTTACACACACGATTCATCAGATCCATGAAAACCGCGGGTGCGTTGGTTAAACCAAAAGGCATAACAACAAACTCATAGTGGCCGTATCGAGTGCGAAAAGCGGTTTTGGGTATATCTTCCTCCTGAATGCTTAGCTGGTGATAGCCTGAACGTAGATCGATCTTCGAGAAACACGTAGCACCTTGTAGCTGATCAAATAAATCATCAATGCGAGGCGGGGGATAGCGATTCTTGATAGTTAACTTATTCAATTCCCGATAGTCGATGCACATCCGGAACGACCCATCCTTCTTTTTGACGAAAAGGACTGGCGCGCCCCAAGGAGAGGTGCTCGGGCGAATGAAGCCTTTCTCAAGTAATTCCTAAAGCTGACTCGAGAGTTCACGCATTTCGTACGATGTGAGTCGGTAAGGAGCTTTGGCAACAGGGTTGGCTCCAGGAATGAGGTCGATACCAAAGTCGATATCACGACTTGGCAGTAGTCCGGGAAGATCCTCAGGAAAAACGTTAGGAAATTCTCGGACCACTGGAATATCATTTACACCAGGTCTTCCTTTCTTTTCCTTCTCCGCTACTACAATGTTAGCCAAGAAAGCTCTGTATTCCTTGCGGAGATACTTGCAAGCTTGGACACATGACATGAGCTTGAGACCTTTCGAAGCAGTTTCGCCATAAACACACAATAAATCACCATTCACGAGCGAGAATCGAATCATCTTATCGAAGCACACAACTTCAGCATGGTTTTCACGAAGAAAGCCCATGCCTACTATGACGTCAAAACTTCCGAGTTGCATCAGAATAAGGTCGATTGGGAAGATGTGATTGTTGAGCTCAAGAGTACAATCACGAAGAACAGAATTAACGGCGATAGTTCTTCCGGTGGCGACATCAACATCGAACGTCGAGGGGAGATGGGAGCGCTTATGACTAAGAAGCTTCTCGAATTCAAATGACACAAAGCAGTTATTGGCTACAGTATCAAACAAACACGATGCATAAATACCATTCACAAGAAACGTACCATTGACCACGTTTTTGTCAGCCTGGGCTTGGCGCACATTGATGTTGAAAGTTCTGGCGCGTGCGGCTAGCTGTTGCTGCTGAGGCTGTTGCTGCTGTTGAGGCTGCTGCTGCTGGGGCTCTTGTTTCACAACCCTGTTCGGGCACATGTTCGCAAAGTGGTTGGGATCACCACATGCGAAGCAGACTCGGGCGTTGGCCGCAGGTGCCTGAGCCGCTTGTTGGCCTTGTGGGGCTGGGAGCAGAGCTTGATGAGCAGTTGCTTGAGCTGGGGCTTGACGGGGACCAGTACGGCAATTTGTAGTGAAGTGGCCGTAGATATTGCAGTGAGAAAAAAACGGCAAGCTAGACCCACCGGGTGATGATAAGTGCATGTCGGGCAGGCAGGGTGAGGGCCTGTGTATGCACGCTTTGCAGGCGGTGCATAGGTAACTGGTGTTGGGCGGTGGTGAGACTGCTGCTGAGCCAGTACGGCTTGAAGTGGAGCAACAGTGGTAGTGACAGCACAGTTCTTGTTGCTGGAGCTGCTGTTATTGTTCTTCTTCTTGCGGCATGAGGACTTTGATGACTGAGCGGCGTCGATTTCGGCGGTTGGTGCGGCGGTGACTTGATGCACGTTCTTTGAAGTTTTATCCCAAAAACCAACTTTTACTCGCTTGTCGTTGATTTCCGCGGCAAGCAAGTAAGTTTCATCGATTGTTGCTGGCTTTGCGGCATGCACAAAATCTGCAACACAGTCAGGTAGAGCTCGAATGTACATCTTGATCGTCATGTCGGGCGTCTTCACTTGATCGGGACAGATGATGTTGAGCTGCTTAAAGCGAGCAGTCAGGGCAGCGTTGTCACCTTCTTTCTGCTTAATGTGCCAGAACTCATCCTCCAGCTTCTGGCGCTCATGGGGAGGGCAGAACTCCTCGAGCATAACGTTCTTCAACTCATCCCATGACAGACCATAAGCTGCATCATTTCCACGCTTGTTCCTTTCGGCCGTCCACCAGTCTAGAGCGCGGGACTGGAAGACGCCGGTCGTGTTCAGTGTGCGTAGATTATCAGGACATCCGCTCTGTCACAGGGTGTCTTCGATTGAGTCAAACCATTGAAACAAAGCCGTAGGGCCTTCTTCGCCGGTGAACTCTTTCGGTCCACATGCCTTGAACTGTTTGAAGCTGAAAGCAGCTTTGGGAGTCTCGGTCCTAGATTCTTCAAACGATTTGCTCATGTTTTCGTACAGTTCACTGACGACTTGGGGTACAACCTTTGCCATTTGCTTAGTAATCATGGCAGCAAGGCGTTTGTCTGCTTGCTTTCGGCGAGCATCTCGGGTAGTGCGAGATCCAGATGACGACATTGTCTGCAACAGACATCGCCACAGGACTCAACACAGTATAATCGAATCTCACCTCACACGCCTACTACTTACTAAAACTCAGGAACACGTACAATCACGTAAGCACATAGGCACATAATCACAGATTCACATAAGCACAGAAGCACATAAGCACGTAGGGCACAAAACACAAAAGCATATAAGCATGTAACTTGTCTAGATGCACACAGAGGTGGTCAGAATATAGAAACCTATCATTCAAAGTTCGTGATTGTTCGAGAAGAGCATTCGCGCATAGCATAGCGAGTAGTATAGTATAAGCGAATAATATAGCAAGCAACATAGAGTACGGTGGTTCCTCATGGTAGTAGCGATTTGTTAACGTTTTGAGATAGATAAGCAATGCGGGTCGTGCGTGTCGATCAAAGTGAAAGCAAAAATCGAATAAGTCTCCAAAAATTAAAACACATAAGCAGGTAAATACACATACAAACACATAAAATCGACGAATTATCAGAGTCAGCAGTTGCGGGCTCAGAATCGAAACACATAGAAATCGAGAAATAGATCGTCTGCGGCTATTAGACATTGACTATCCAAAGTGATTCGACTATTCACAGGGACCTGTTGTGCACACTTTGACTTTCAGGACTGTGCTTTTGCCTCGAATCTTGGGCTCGGCACGCATCCTTTTTGTCATATCGTGACTTCAAGTCGTTGGAGTCCGTCGAGACTTTGGTGAGAGTTTTGTAAAAAACCAAGTAGAGGTTGGAACAAGTCGTCAAGGTTCGGGTTTCACCCCTGACTTAACAACTTTGTTCCTGTTTTGATAAAATAAAAGAGAATTACGCGTCAAAGTATGGAATTCACTCCTATTTCAACGCAATTTCTCGTGTTTATAGATAAAATGTGGGTTGAACAAGCAATTTAGTCGAGAGTTTGCGGTTTTCACACCTAATCTCCACTTAATCGCTCAATCATATTTGAAAATTCGAGTGCATTGTAGGCGAAAATAGCGAGAAATAGCAAGTACGCTCACACATAATCCTCACTGGACATGCACGAGTCGGTCTGTTGGTTCCTAACTATAGACTAGGTCTCTAAGACATCAACCCAGACTAGGTCGAGTCTTGCCTAATTCCCTATAGTTATGGCTCTGATACAAATCTGTCACACCCCAACCGATGGCGGAAACATCGGGGTGTGGCACTGAGCGAAACAGATTGTCCAGAAGTTTCCATAACAACTATATTTACCAAATATTTAAAGCAACACGTCCCATACCGTGTCATAAATGATAATACAATTATTACAGAAAAGATCTAGTCAAATTGTTCTGTTCCGAAAACTCAAATTTTCATTACAGACAATTGTTTATTGTTGACCTAGGTCTTTCCTAGCCTCGATTTCATAGCGAAGAATGCAAATAAGCATCCTAAGCACCTGTCACATACGTTGAAGTAAAATTCAATACACATAGTGTAAAGGTGAGCATACAAGTTTGATAATAGCATATAGAGTTCGAAAGCATTACGCATAACCCGCACGTACACAGTGTAAAATGAGGCATGTTAGTTATCGACATGAACCTATCGATACCAATGACTGCGGGTTGACTGCCCAAGGCAGTTCGCGATACACACTCACCACTGTGAGCCATGTAACTAATTATCCTTAACAACCCCTGAGTGAACAGGTGCTGAGTCCAAACTATAGTATTATCGTTGCTAAGGCAGGTAGACAACATTCCATGTGTAAACATAACAAACAAGCATTCATTAAGTCACGTATAACATGCGATAACGGTTAGCGTTTAAAGTATTGCGTAGTATGTTTGATGTGATTTTGTTTAAGTAACGTATGTAACACCCAAAAGTGCGTAAAGCAAAAAGGGATCGAGTATAGTCACAACGATTGATGGATTGAAGGGAGCGCTAGGGAGTAGGGTTAGCCTGAACAGATTGATAGCATAACGATAAGCGACGCGTAAAACGATACAGAGTGCAAGTGGGTAGGACAGCAGTTCGATTGGATGATAGTCTGATCGGACAGCCGGTCGTTCGAGTGACAGTCCGTTCGGACGGTCGTCCGGTCGGATGACCGTTCGAGTGGATTGTTACTTCCTTTGGGAAGGATGTGTTTGTGTATGATGGCTTGACTTTTGAAGTTTTCATTGTAGCATTTTGAAAACATTGAAGTATCTCTACCTTTCAGGTTGATCGATCGAACGGTCGTTCGATCGGGCGACAGTCCGATAGGTTGGGCACTTCAGCGAGAGCAAGTTCTCAGCAGGTTGTCACTCGATCGGGCGGTTGTTCGATTGGGTGGCATCCCTTGTGCATTGAACATGTTGAAAATTCTTTTAAGTGTTAAAGTTTCGAAGCATCACATAGTCGGTTGATCGAATGGTAACTCGATCGGACGGTAATCCGTTCGGTGTTCCCAAAACTCTTGAGGGTTGATTTGAAAAATTAATTGTGGGGCCAAGGTGCAAGTCGATCAGATGATCGGTCGTTCGGATGGTTGTCCGATCGGACAGCAGTCCGATCGGACGACACTCCGTCTTGGTCGACCTGTTCGTCTCACACTTGGTTGTTTTGATCGTTTTATCGTTTTATCGAGACGTTTTGATAACGTATTAAGCAATAGAAACCTTGTCAATACTTGGTACCCCTGATCGGACAGGAATCACCCAAATCTAACTAGTTAACTGTTCGAGACGGTGTTCCATGTTTAACCCAAAATCGGTAGTCTCGTGGATAGAATCCAGATCTTGAACCAACACAACCACAAGAATGAGTAGTAAGTCGGCACAAGTTCCGATTCTATCGGTTTTGAAGGCATTGAGTGTAAAAGAGTTGAAAGAAAGTTGGAAAACCATCTTTCAATCCTTTTCATTGTGAATATGTTTAGATCTATGAAAGATCTTTGTTTGTTGATGTGCGTTAAAGTGTCGTATATATTAGGTGTATATTTTAAGCCCTTTTTAACACTTATTTTTGCCAAGTTTTAAATTTATAAAACACGATATTTTACTAACACTAAACACACATATGGGCAAGTGCACCCATCATTGAGCGTAGCATAGCGTTGGTAAGATACCGAGGTCGTCCAAGGACACAAGAGCTTTTAGTACCGGTTTATCCTCAACGTCTAACCAAAACAAAAGTTTAGAAAAATGTTTTAAACTAAGAAAAATAAAACTAACTAAAATGCTGAAAATAAAAATAAAAATAAAAACAGATAGACAAGATGAATCACTTGGTTCCGACTCGTATCTAGTATAACCTTTGATTATTTCCGCACTTTTGCACATAATTAAGAGATTATCTTAGTTATTGTAGTAGGCCCCTCTTTTGAAGGTGACGTTACCCTCACCCCAGTAGTTTGAGTCAGCAGGGATACAATCCTAAAGGGGTGGATTATTGGAAGATAATGAATTAAGTTATTAATGCAGTATTGTGGTAGGCCCCGCTTTTGGCGGTGACGTTACCCTCGACTAAGTAGTCTGAGTCAGCAGGGATACAGTCCTAAATAGCCGGGTTATAGTATTAATAGTAGTTAACTTATGAGGGGATCAAAGAGTTTGGACCCCCGCCATCCAATACCGTGAAGTATTGAAGGAGGTCCTACTAAATTTGACCCAGGTCCATTGCAGGACCTCTAAACGCTGAACAATGGCAAGACCTTAACCAAACCGTTCCCTTAACCCCCTACCAGGTAGCCAACATACCTCCATATAGACCGTGGAGGTATGAATGGTGAAAATCTTTTATTTTATATAGACAGTAAAATAATGCCAAGACACCACGGACAAACGATAAGGAAAGATCACCTTCAACATAAGTAACTAGTTATTAAAGTCATTAATACAAAACCAAATAAAAAGTGCAAAAGATTAGAAATAAAAAGTATTATACTAGACACTTTGTCTTCACCAAGTGATGTAAGAGACTTAGGCAAACATGGCCTTGATTGTCAAGAACTCTTACGATCAATCTTGGATCCCGAGACGACTCACACACTCTATGATGGACAATGGATGATGGTGGTGGATGATGGTGTTGTGATGGTGGTGGGTGGTGGATGAAGTGTGAGAGAGGTGGTGTGCCAAGGGATGAGATGAAATGAATCCAAGCACTCCTATTTATAGGCTGAACAGAGGGCTGGGCACGCCCCCGTGTCCGCTGGACACGGCCCCGTGCCCGTCTGACACTCTCTCTCCTCATTAATTGTAATTCGCAATTACAATAAATGCGCCTGCTGTACTTTCGACACGCCCCCGTGTCCGCTGAGCACGGCCCCGTGATGGGCAATAGAAGCTTCTATAGGTTTGTCTTTTCTGCTGCTTCTTGGGCACGGCCCCGTGCTGGCTGAGCACGGGGCGTGTTCAGCCTTCTGTTTTCTCTATTTTGCTTTGGAAGGTGCCGTTGAGGGTTCGGGCAGTCCACTAATGTTCCTTTTCTTGTATTTATGTTGGATTTAGCTGTCTTTTTGCTTCTTTTGCGTTTTTTGAGCTCATTTAATCCTGAAAATACAAAAGGAAGACAAAAACACTCTTTTTCCAATATTAGTACTAAAAAAGGGTTAGTTTTATGCCTCATTTGATGTAATTTATATGTTGCATTTTACACACATCAAATACCCCCACACTTGAACTTTTGCTTGTCCTCAAGCAAAACTCTTTAATATGTGGCTTACACTCCCAAATGGAATAGGTAGAAGAGAAGGTTTTGGGCTTGTCATAGAGTGTCGGGATTTCCAAGATCTTTTTGGGGTTTATTTTTATTTATTTACACTCCTATTCGTAATGATTTATTTAGAACTGTTCATAAAAGAAATTACTTATTTGGGCATAACATGCCTTTTTTTAAAATTCTATTTATATACAAGTTCACATACCTCACGGGGGATCACTCAACACTCGGCCGAAGATGTATTTTTGTGAAACACTCGAGAGCGGCATGGAACTTACTCCTACCATAAGCTTGCCAAGCAATCAATCCTCCTCCTTTTTAACTATATACCTTTGTAAATATCAAGAGGACTTTGTGGGTTAAGGGTTGGCTAGGGTTAAAGGTAGGTGGTTGGGTTAGTGGTTAGTAGAAAAAGGGCTAAAAGCGTAACAAGTGTCGGTTTTCGTATTTTTGCAACTTTTTATTTTTGATGAAGCTTGTATTCAAACAAAGTTATTTTTGATTTCTTTGTTTGTTTATTTTCTTTTTGCTTCATCATTATCAAAGATTTTTTTTTTTTTCACGAAGAACCGAACTTGTTACTAAAATAAAGGGTTAAAAATGAAAAAGGTTTTGGTGGGTGAAAGGGTTTTTTGTTTGGGTGATGAAACGAAAAGGTTTAGGCTCAAAGGGGCTAACTAGGGGGATTTTTGGGTAGGTGGTGAAAGAAAAAAGAAAAATAATGGTGTAGAAATGAAAAAGGGTTAGTCCTAATGCCTCCATCATTTACTTACTCGGGTTTAAGTTGATAAGGACTGAGAATGTATTGTCATGGAAAGTTCTAGAGTCGTAAAAACCAAGCGGCTATTCACACAAGAAACGAAAAATGAGCATTTAGTTAAATGATATGAAATTGTGTGCTCAATAAAGGCTCAAAACTCACTTTTGTGGGAATGGGTTTTTATGTGATCAAGTATATATAATCAAATTTTAAATAAGTTTGTCATGCCTTTTCATAATTTTCTTATGTTGGTTCTTTTTATCACTACGCTATCGGTTGTAAATTTGTAAAAATATAACCTTTTTGAGAACTTGAATTTCCCGAGTTAAACCTAGACAAGTAAAAAAAATGAAATTTTTGAAAAAATTTGGGGTGATTAGCGGTTCCAATAGAGTTTTGTGTAAGGCTTGTATTTAGGACTTGCAAGATTCAAGGTTTTAGCATCCCCCCCACACTTAAATTACACATTGTCCTCAATGTGTCCCAAAAATAAATTTTTAGGTTGATTAGATGTGTAAAATAGTGTTTAAAAAGCAAAAATTTGTGTTACTGGGCACTGAACACGGCCCCGTGTTATCCGGGCACGGCCCCGTGTTCAAGTGCCAGTAACAAAATTGAAATAAGAGAAACAGAAGTCTGGACACGGGGGCGTGTTGGGTGAACACGGCCCGTGTCCAGTTACCTGTACTGTGCGTTTTCTGCAGATGGTCCGACACAGGGCCGTGTTGGTTGGGCACGGCCCGTGTTGAACCTTCTGAAATGGAGAAAATTGTCGGGTTGCCTCGTTCTTGTGCATGGGATCATTTTTCTCGTTCCCCTTTTCATCCTTTACCGCCATGAGTGTGTTTTACTCATTATAAACCATCCAAACCTTAAAACCATCATTTCATTTCACCATAGAGAGAACTTACATAATCCTAAATTAAACTAGATAAAACAAAGAAATAACAAACCATGGAGTCCTAGCCTTTACTTTATTTTAATTTAGCAAAATTTCCAAGAAGTAATTAATCTTGGTTAAACAAGGCCTTTATGAACTCCTTCTTCCGAGTGCGGTTCTCCTCAAATGTCGGCGAGCCATTCTTCTATCTCCCTTGGAAGGAGAAAAGAAGGCTCATTGGCATTAGTTTGAGGAGTTTCAACTTCCACCGGGATCTCTTGTTGGTGTTCCAAGGGAGGTTCCGCCTGAAAGTCTTCCCACCCGATAGGGTTGTTGATTCCGAGTGCCAGGTTCCAATCCTGCTGAGGAAGGACTGGTTCCATTGGAGGTGCTACAATAATATTTAACCTCTGGTGCAAGAGGTTAATTTCTTGGAAGCTGCTTTCAAGTCCCATCGTTAGATCGTTAATACGGTCGATTAGGACCTCCTCTACTGAAGTCATTTCATCGAGAGCCTCCCTTAATGCTATCACATAGTGTACAAGTGTAGCTTCAATGGAGGGTCTTCTTCCTCTGCGGCTGTTTGGTGAATGCATAGGAGATGTTTCGCTGTTTTCACTCGTCATCCTACGACAAATAAACTAAAAATAGCTTATTTAATGAAACAGTAACCGGACACGGCCCCGTGCTCACTGAGCACGGCCCCGTGTTCATCTTTCTGCAGAGTTTTGGAACAAGGAAACTTGGATTTTTAAGTTATTTTCTGAATGTTGTGGGACCTTTTTGGCTACTAATAACTTAAAACAATGTTTCATAACACGTTTTTACCAAGATTCTTTGAACAAAACTCATTTATCCCTACCATAGAGTTGGAGGAACTCCAAACTTTCAATGGTAGCTCTTGGAGAAAGATGAAGAAGAAGGAAATAGCTAAAAGAGGAAAGGACAAGATGGGTTGTTGGAACCTTCTTTTAGACTTACCTAGGATAGTTTGAGAGAAGATTCCTGTAAATCTCTGCCCCAAGTTGGTCCAAATGTGCAGAATTCTTGGCTGTATTTATAGAAAACGACAGCAACCTGGACACGGCCCCGTGCTCAGTGGACACGGCCCCGTGTGCAGGTGGAGTTCTGACACAGTTTGTCCGTATTCTGACGTACTGATCAGAATGGAATCTTTCGATGGACACGGGGGCGTGTTGGCTGGGCACGGCCCCGTGTCTAGGGACTGTTTTATGAAGTTGTCTAGTTTTTTTAAGGAACTTGTTAGTATCGGGTGGCTCCTGACTGGTTGGAACAACCCCAAAGTGCCTAATATACCTTAATTGTCCTAGACTAAGGCGAGAACGCAAGAGGTTGTCGGTGAGGGTAATTCCTATTTTCATTCTAGGTGGACAAGTCCAACCCTTTTCCGGGCTCTTGTTAAAGAAGGTATATGCCGAATCGCTCAGGTCTATGTATGCATCGAACGAAGTCGATGGAGAGTCCTTCACGGCACAATCGACACAGGGACGACTATCGTCCATGTCTTTGCTAGGTACGAAGGCATTTTCGGGAGCAACGAGGTTGTCGGAATGCGGTTCCAACTTTTCTTCATGGGTATTGTCTTGGGGTGGATCAATAAAATCTTTCCCAAGCTCTTCTATCCATTTCAGAATTAGCTCTTCTAGTTGAAATAACTCGCTAAGGAGCATTTCCCCTAGAATATCTGGCTGGGCGCATTCGAGGGAGAAATAGTGCTTATTTTTACTTTCGCCCCTCTTAAGGTTGTGAGAAGATGGTGGGTCCATGTAGTGGGGCCTATAATTTAGGAAGTAGCATTTTACTTCTTCATGTTCGCCACCACATAATTGACACCACTTACCATAAGAGTGCCGAAAGTAAAAATAATTACTATCACTCATGTTTATGTCAGAAATTACCAACCGTCGGGATCTAACGGTTCTGTTTTCAGTAACTGAAACTTGGGCACGGGGGCGTGTTGAGTGGACACGGCCCCGTGTTCAGCTTACTGTCTGATGTAAAACAGGATTGCCAGTTCCAATGATTGAGCACGGGGCGTGTTCAGCGGGCACGGCCCGTGCTGAGCTCTGCAGAAGCTGAAAAACTAAGAAAATCCTAAAAAAAAAGAAAAATAAAAGATGATTAGGCCGTTGATTCCTAACTTTCTCAAAATCCTTGTGTCCCCGGCAACGGCGCCAAAAACTTGATGTGCGTTAAAGTGTCGTATATATTAGGTGTATATTTTAAGCCCTTTTTAACACTTATTTTTGCCAAGTTTTAAATTTATAAAACACGATATTTTACTAACACTAAACACACATATGGGCAAGTGCACCCATCGTTGAGCGTAGCATAACGTTGGTAAGATACCGAGGTCGTCCAAGGACACAAGAGCTTTTAGTACCGGTTTATCCTCAACGTCTAACCAAAACAAAAGTTTAGAAAAATGTTTTAAACTAAGAAAAATAAAACTAACTAAAATGCTGAAAATAAAAATAAAAATAAAAACAGATAGACAAGATGAATCACTTGGTTCCGACTCGTATCTAGTATAACCTTTGATTATTTCCGCACTTTTGCACATAATTAAGAGATTATCTTAGTTATTGTAGTAGGCCCCTCTTTTGAAGGTGACGTTACCCTCACCCCAGTAGTTTGAGTCAGCAGGGATACAATCCTAAAGGGGTGGATTATTGGAAGATAATGAATTAAGTTATTAATGCAGTATTGTGGTAGGCCCCGCTTTTGGCGGTGACGTTACCCTCGACTAAGTAGTCTGAGTCAGCAGGGATACAGTCCTAAATAGCCGGGTTATAGTATTAATAGTAGTTAACTTATGAGGGGATCAAAGAGTTTGGACCCCCGCCATCCAATACCGTGAAGTATTGAAGGAGGTCCTACTAAATTTGACCCAGGTCCATTGCAGGACCTCTAAACGCTGAACAATGGCAAGACCTTAACCAAACCGTTCCCTTAACCCCCTACCAGGTAGCCAACATACCTCCATATAGACCGTGGAGGTATGAATGGTGAAAATCTTTTATTTTATATAGACAGTAAAATAATGCCAAGACACCACGGACAAACGATAAGGAAAGATCACCTTCAACATAAGTAACTAGTTATTAAAGTCATTAATACAAAACCAAATAAAAAGTGCAAAAGATTAGAAATAAAAAGTATTATACTAGACACTTTGTCTTCACCAAGTGATGTAAGAGACTTAGGCAAACATGGCCTTGATTGTCAAGAACTCTTACGATCAATCTTGGATCCCGAGACGACTCACACACTCTATGATGGACAATGGACAATGGATGATGGTGGTGGATGATGGTGTTGTGATGGTGGTGGGTGGTGGATGAAGTGTGAGAGAAGTGGTGTGCCAAGGGATGAGATGAAATGAATCCAAGCACTCCTATTTATAGGTTGAACAGAGGGCTGGGCACGCCCCCGTGTCCGCTGGACACGGCCCCGTGCCCGTCTGACACTCTCTCTCCTCATTAATTGTAATTCGCAATTACAATAAATGCGCCTGCTGTACTTTCGACACGCCCCCGTGTCCGCTGAGCACGGCCCCGTGATGGGCAATAGAAGCTTCTATAGGTTTGTCTTTTCTGCTGCTTCTTGGGCACGGCCCCGTGCTGGCTGAGCACGGGGCGTGTTCAGCCTTCTGTTTTCTCTATTTTGCTTTGGAAGGTGCCGTTGAGGGTTCGGGCAGTCCACTAATGTTCCTTTTCTTGTATTTATGTTGGATTTAGCTGTCTTTTTGCTTCTTTTGCGTTTTTGAGCTCATTTAATCCTGAAAATACAAAAGGAAGACAAAAACACTCTTTTTCCAATATTAGTACTAAAAAAGGGTTAGTTTTATGCCTCATTTGATGTAATTTATATGTTGCATTTTACACACATCATTTGTTTATGTGGAAATCGGTTAGATCTAAGTTGTTCTTGGTGGATTGAGGCCAAAACATGAAGTTCTCAAGAACACATGATGACGTCATCCTATAACACTTTGAATCTTGATGATTTCACGGTTAAAAGTTAAGATTCAAAAGATAGAAAGGTGTAGGAGTGCGTGTAGATTAAGGAAGTACAAGATTTAGGATGAGATCTTACCGGAATCGCGAGAAATCTGAAGAAAAGTTGGGAAGATGAGCTGGTCGGAGGAGAGTTGCCAAAAGTGGAAAGTAGGATGGTGACAGGGGGTATTTATAGGGTTTCCCAAAAAGGAAAGGGGAGGAGAGGGGCTGGTCGATCGGTTGGCAGCCTGATCGATTGGCTGGCCGATCGAGCGGCAGCTCGATCGAACAGCTAGTCGATCGGCTGGCCACCTGGTCGATTGGCCACTTGTTCAAGTGTTTGGTGCGACGAGTTTTGCCGTTTCGATTGCGATTGCGAGCGTTGCGATGCGAGAGAATTTCCTAGTCAAATTACTTTTAATCCCAACTACTATATCAACATACAAGCATCCTTATTTCATATTCGTTTAGTGTTTGCGAGTCGATTGCGATTGAGTTCGATTGCGTTTCGATTGATTACCACACATAACATAAATAAACATGCATAAGTAACACATAAGGCACACACACACGTATAACAATAACCAAAATGCATAATTCGAGTTGCGAGTGCGATAGCGATAAAGCGATTAAACATGCGATAAACAGCAACTACTATGCGATTATTAATAGATACACCACATAATACAACTAAAGCGATAATAAAATAGACTAATTACAAGTCAAAGAAGTCAAAACAGGAATTGAGCAAGGAGAGACAGATCGCAATTAGCAATCCTTTCTTCCTTTGACTTCAATCTTGACTTTGACTTTGACTTTCGAAACACGGGGTGTTACACAGTTGTTGGTACAAACTGTGGTGGAGAATCATTTAATCAAGAACGACCCTATATCTATAGGATTTTCACAACTTTTATACAAAAACTAAAGGAATCTCACACTTTTACACCAGATCTGACAAAATTTCACATGTTTCTGGCTCAGATCTGATAAACACCACGATTTTCATACTTTTCTTCAATTTTTATGCAAAACCTTGGTGAAATCAGGCTCAAGCATACTCTTGCCTCGTTCCTTAGTCAAGAGTCGGCTTGGAAGAAAACTGAATTCCACCGGAAAACGGGACGATTGACGGTCCAAACATGAAACTTCATCAGAAACAGCTCATCGGTTCGAAAAGGGTTGATACCCGTCCGATCGACAAGTTGGGTTTGGTATGTTTCCGTTGTTTGACACATCATCGCACCATCACCGTTAACTCGAAACTTAGAAAATTTCGCAAGACTTCACTCACTGATCGTCTGTCCGAATGGCCATCCGATCGGATGAGCATTCCAGATGGTCTGATTATGATAAAACTTATTGCTTGTTTTACAGGGCACTATGATCACAACATTGAAAACTTTAACAGTTTACAAACACCCAATGATCGAATGGCCATCCAGTCATCCGTCCGGATGACCATCCGCTCAGGTAGTCTTTCAGACACTTTTACTCGATTTTCGCACCATTCAACACTCTGTTCCCGACCGGGTCAGCTCTTAGAGGACTTATGCTCTGTTCCACGCACACAGGCTGATCCAGCGCTCCCTTCGATCCAATCTTAGCAGTGTTTGGTTTGAGCACCCACTGGGAGTATACTCTATCCCTTTTTGTTTTAAACACTTTTGGGATGCAACATGTATTCTATATCAAGACACTTGACACTTGACACTTGACACTTGACACTTGAAACTTATTTGAAACATACTCTATCCTCATTAAACATGAAACATGATACTTGTGATACTTGAGACTTTTATGCTATGTGAATGTTTAATCCCTGTGTGTAGTTCCGCCTTAAAAATTATAGCGCTATAGGAGTAACGCCCGCCCCCCTTGAGTCTTGGGGTATTGTTAGGATGAGACATATTAACCTCCCGTTAGTCTTTGGGAAAGGCACTTTATTGCGTTGGAAACTTGGGCTATCACTTGGACTACGTTAACTATCATGGTGAAACTTATTATATGTTTTCATGTTGGATATGAGTTTTTTTAAACTATTATGCTATGTATTCAAACTTGTATGCTCGCCGACATTTATGTTGATTGTATTTTAATACATGTTGCAGGTTGATAGTAGCTGGGAATCAAGAAAACAAGCTAGGATGGTGCTTAGAAACTCATCTTTGTTAACTAGGCAAATTTAAACAATTTTTGAATTATGATGTTATTTGATACTTATTGTGGTTGTGGATAATTATGTTTGACATCTTAGACAATTTTATGAAATTTTGAATTAATCTATGTTGAAACTATTAGTGTTGTGGATTCTCTTGAGCAATCTGATTCGCTTAGTGTCACGCCCCGATGTTTCCGCCATCGGTTGGGGTGTGACACCGGTGGGCCCGGACTTGGGGTTTATGCGTGACAAATTGATATAGATATTCACGTTAACACAGCGGAAGTCTTGGAAATATAAATTAATTATTACAAAGTACAAATGTCCAAAGTTCAAAATAATATACAGACGAGAGTGTACTAAAAGATCTACAGGCGGATCGAATAACAAATAATTACATAAGAGACTACTAGGCTTTTTGCTTGGAGTTGCAAATTCCAATAAGCAATTACCGGGCAGCTTCCAGCCTATTCCGTACTTTGCAAACCTGCGCTTAGTCTTTTGAAGATACGTCAATTTTCACTGGTAAATACAATTAACCGACACATTTTGAAAATATTTCAAAATCATTTTATATACCATTTGTTATATAAATTTTCATAAATAACTTGGGACAAACTATATCTCTTTTTACCAGTATTACATGCTTGTCAATACATATGGGGCCCGGAACAAAACTCCGATACATGATTAACCGACACACCACTTTATCCCCATATTGGGTAAGAAAATAGTTTATCATAGCATTAGCATCTGTCAGGTGTATGCCTACACCCCGTGCTTAGGTCATGGCCACTTGCAATTAAGTGAGTCGTGGATATCCAAGACACGATCGCATTAACCCCCAATGTTTAAATTATCAAGCATAACGGATTAAAACGGGTTATTTGGATTTTGGACACATTGGTCATTGATCCCATACCCGACCAAGTGGTAATAATTTACTGTATCCTAAACCCATATAGGGAAAATAGGTTAAGAATATTTACCTGAGCTTAAATATTTACAATCCAAAGATATTTATAACCACAACCGTTTAAGTTTAAATAACTAACAAGGTTGCAATTTACTGGACGCCCTTAGTCTAGAATGTATGGAATTATGATCCATTAGAATGTTAACGGGTATTATTCAAGTCATATGACTTGGACCGGTTAACTAATATGGGTTAAATAATAATACATTCTGATTATAAATGAATTTGAAGGAATTTGACCCGATTCGGCTAACTTATATAAACTAGGCTATATAAGTCAACCGTACGCGCATAGGCGCCATCGGGTGATCGGATGAGTCAATGTCAAATTCATTATGCCAAAACATGTTTAATATGTTACCACATTAGTTTATAACTCAAATTATGTGTTCATTATAGTTTAAAATCATTTTATGCACAAAAGGGCATAATCGGCATTTTTAAGGCATAATATAAGAACTTGCATAAAACCGACAATTGATTATGATCAAATGGTATAACCTCAGAGGGTTATTCCATACATTAATATGATCATAATATAACTTCAAGTCAGTAGTTAACTTAGTTTAAACGGGTCAGAATCAAAAGTAAAAGCAGAAGTCAAACTACTTGACTTTTGGTTGTGAACCGAACTATAAGCAGGAAGTGACGGGTTGAACATGATCTAACATGTTCTAATATGTTATACCAACTGTTAAAATGTCAAAATTAGTGTTTATATACTTAGAAGTTCATTTAAATTATTTTCCAAAAATCTGCGTTTTGACTTTTATTTAATTACAACTTTGATCCGTCATTTGACCAACTTAACGTGATCTTCAGGAGGTCCCCTCATAGGGGATTATCACCTACCTTATTATGATCACGTAGCCATGTTCGATTCAAACATTGGCTTGACCATAATGGCCATAATCGAAAGTCAAAGTCAAAGCAAAAGTTAATTTGCTTGACTTTCGGCTAATAACTTAGCCTAGAAATAAAAAGAACTAGGAAAGAACACTTACAAGTGTTCTAGGAGAAAATTTGAACTTAGTGGGAAGCCTCTTTATGATCAGAAGCACTCCAAGAGTGAGTTAGAGAGAAAGAATGATAAGATGCAAGTTTATGAGGCTCATGGAGACCTCTATTTATACTTGTATAAGATCAACAAGATCATGCCAAGTGTTGGCAAAGATTTCCAGATGTTAACAAGTGCCTATTGAGGTGTTTGAAGCAGAGAGATGATGGCAATTCACGGATTATGTGTCATAACATGCAGACTGCCATGGCTGGCAATTCGCGAATTATGTGTCATAACATGCAGGTGAAATGGCTGGCTTTGGTTGGCTGGTTCAACCTAGCCGTTGGGGGTAGCCGATGCCAATTAAAAAAAATCCACATGGCTAGCCACGCCACACCACACCCTTAGTTTTTGAATATTATCTTGTGGATCCCACCCTCGCCACGTGTCGAGCAATGCCCCCAACCCAAGCCCCTCCACATCCCATAGTAACGACTTTAACTTTATGTTTTATGAACACCCCACTGCGTTTGTCTCCGACTTCCAGATTCTTGTGTTGTTGATATTTCAGGATTATAATAGATTTGATTTGGATTATTTTCCCGTTTCTATTGTGTTCAAAGTCCTTAAGTTTGTTACTTTTCATGAATCGTTTTTGTAGTTTGGGGTCTACAACCACCGCCACCTACCTATACATCTTCTGTTTTCGTTTTCCACAATCCACACCCAATTTCAGCATGAAGCATCATCGTTTGAAAGTCACCGATGTTAAATCATGCAATGATCGTGGCATTGGTGTAGTAGCCGGGCACACTCGTGATCTCCCCAGCTGAGCCGGGTTTCAGGCCTTATACTCTTTTATGTTTCAGTTCAGTACTTTAAACATGTGTCATTTGTCTCTTTGTTATTTTTTAATATTGTTTTTGGTTCAAATTGTGATGTTGACTGTTGAGGTTGAGCTGCTGTGGGCTGTTGATTACATGTTGGGCTTAGAGTTGTTTAGAGTTGGGCCTTAACCTGGACATGAAGGAGATGGACTAGAGTTAAAAGTTATCAGCAGGTTAATTTGATTTGGGTCAACGTTGTTGTTGTATAACATATATCCAATAAAATTAGGTTAAGCATTCAAATTGTGGAGTTTATTGGCAAATAATGTATTTATACCCATGTTAGATAAATCTACTGCTATCTAGGTACATATAGTAATGTTGTACTATACAAAAAAGAAATGAGCATTTGAATGTTGCTAAATGTTATAACAATATTGTTATCATGGATGTCACATGAGCTCAAGAAAATTTCCACCGCTTCACCTTCGAAGAATACCTTCATGTCAATTTTCTTGCCCATTGCGTTAAATCTAGCACAAGACCGGCACGTATTTATGGTGTGTTCGGTTGTTTATTTAGGTTAAGTTCATATGCTTTTCAACGTGAGTAAAGTGAGTTGGTAATAAAGAGATATGATATCGGGCCCAATTGTAACACCTCAGAAATTTCGGGTTAATGTTAAAACGACACGTGTCATGTCAGACAAAAACGCGTTGGAAACCCGAATTTAATAAAGGTAATTTCGGTAGGATTTAAAGTGGCGTCATGTTAAATTGTTACCTCTGAACGACCTCAATAATAAATCCCAAGACCCGATTAAATGTTATATACATCTAATATACCCTCAATTCAGAAAAGGGTTCACAATAATGGACTTGCAAAAGCATGATTTGATTCCAAGAAGAAAAAGAATGGTAACCCGTTGCTTTCGGGTCTTGTTTTTGAATGCTAAGCAAACAAACACACATGGTAGGGTATCCAACAGTAAAAGACCCATATTGGAGGCCCCTAACTGAGAAAATAATGCCCACCATTCGTTTATACCACTTGCCTTTTTGAAAAACAACAAAGAAAATCAAAAATCTGAATTTTAGGTCTAAAGCGGCCCGCTTTAGTTTTGCTTAAACTCAATGCGGGCCGCATCCGGTCTGCAGATACAGAAAAAACAGGCAGCAGCCTGTTTAATGCAATTATAACCCATTCATCCGGTTTTTCTTGCACATTCATGGCCCTTAGACACCCCCTACATTCTAGGGACATGTGTTTATCATTTGTGGTGGATCATAGACCCTTGTGTCAATGCATTGTGGTGATAAACCCACTATATAAGGACCCTTTCATTCACAACTCATTCCACACATCAATTGCAAAGAATCTGAGCATTGGAGGAGCTTACAATCTGATTGAAGGCCTTCCTAAGCATCCATTAATCATCTAGTAAGTCTCTAATCCCTTCTAAATTAATTCTAGTTTAGTTTTTAGCTTAAAAGTCAACATATCGTATTAAACGGTTGACTTCGGGTTAAGTTATCGATAGCTCAGTCGTAACCCGAATTAAAAGTACCGTTAGATAGGTAATTATATGGGTATTAAACCCTTAGAAGGGCAAGTACCAATTCCAGACCTAACTAGGTCGTTTGTCGGGTCAAACGTTGACCGAAAAAGTCAACAGAATTACAAATTATGATTTAATACACGATTAATGATCCGAAAGGTGTGCAACCTGTTTTAATCTTAATATAACTTGGTAATAAGTATAAAAACCTGTCTACGCTTGTCAGACTCGACAAATTGCTGTTTAAACCCGGTTCGGAACCGAAAGGCGCAAAACTTTGACTTTTGCGTTGACTTCGGTTCTGACCCGTTTTAGTTGGAATTAGACATGCCTTAAAGTCTCATTAGGGTTGGGTTACATGCTAGTATAAGTCTCTGTACTTGTTTCATTGATTATCCGATGCATGCACACGTTTCCGTTAATCGCTTAAATTGGACCATAACGCCCCTATGACCCTACAACGAGAATTTTGAAAATGTGGAAGTACTATAATCTTAGTTACTGATTATTTAGCATGTACGTAAATTTTCACGTCAAGCGGAGGTCTAGATTAGAAGATATGCGCATTAGCGTAAATAATAAGCTTTTTATTAATTAAACGGCGCGATTAGCGCATAGCCTATCTAAACCCGATTTTCGGTACCAAAACTTTTACCCGCTGATGTTAAATAATATTTTAGGATTTTTGAAGATTTTTAATTATTTTTAAGCTGGTCTTAAGCTAGGCTTATCGCATTGATTCGGTTAATACCGAATATGCCCTTTTAGGCCATAAAACGAGTTTTACGAATCCGATTGATACCAATCCAATTGCCACTGATCTAAAATAATAAATATAGTATTTTGAACCTGTTTTGCTGATCAGAAAACTCAGATTGGTATTTTAACCCGTACGTCGCTTAAAACGGCTTTATACGCGTATTAAACGCGTAGTTTAGTATTAAAACCATTTTGCCACGTAAGACTTAATACCAGTAGACATAACCTGTTAAGTTAAGATGTTTTTCTGATTTAATCAGACCCGTATCTCAGAAATACTATAAATCCCTTTTATGGTCGTTAAAATGACCAAAATACCCCTACGGGGCATAATTAGGGAATAAACTCGTTATGGGCATTGTGGAAGATATCATAATGATATCACAACATATTTAAAGCGTATTAACTTAGGAAACCTGTTCGCGACCCTTTCGGTTAACCGTTATGCATTATACGCGTTCGGTTCGGTTTATGTAACTAGTTTGCATAAACTAGCCGAAACGGGTCACACGATATCATTTTATCTCAAAATCCAGAATGTGAATAGTAAACCCATATTAAACAAGTCCTCAACTTGTCGGGTCTAAATCACATTCTATCCGGTCTTCGCTTAATCATGCGTAAGAACCGTATCGTTAAACTAACCGGTCTAAGCTTAAGCTTAATTAAAGATCCGTTAGTATTCTAATAGGTTATATTAAACCTTCGTTCCAGATTAGGAGAACCAGTAAAAGCTATCTGCAGTTTATTCAATTAAGGATTTATACTTGCAAAGGTAAATACTTTTAACTTATTTTCCCTATACGGGCTTGGGTTACGGTACATAGCGTACCGCTTGATCGAGCATCAAATCTTCCACGCTTAGTGGTTAATTGAATAATTTGATCGGCTCGTTTTAAACAGATGTGTTTACTTTACAGCCTTTGGGGGGTTAATGACCATGTCCCGGATATCCCTGGCATTATCTTACGAGATAGCCACGACCTGAGCACGGGGTGTAGGCGTACTCCCGTGTATAACTCACATAAGTGGTGTGTCTATTGATCTTTAACCCGGAATACGTTCCGGGCTACTGAACGCATAAGTGACATGTAAATCGTTCACAAGATTATTATATTAAATAATTCTCCCAAGTTAATAAAAATGTTTATGCCATGTGCATCCAAACCAATTTTTAATCATTTATAAAATGAGTCAGTTGAATGTATTTACCAGTGTAAACTGACGTATTTTCCCAAAAAGATTAAATGCAGGTACTAGGCGAAATAGGCTGGGATTCTCCTAAGCATCATTAGAAGTCTCGCAAGCTTTAGATGCCGAAGTCTGTTGAACAATTAAATGTTATTTTGTTTCGATCCTACTGTGGATAAACACCGGATAATTGTGACTTTGTTTACAATAAATAAATTCGGTTGTATCTTATTTTAAATTTGCTTCCGCTGTGCATTATTATATTGTGTTGTTTGACTATTACGTTGCCAACCACGTCACGATACTCCCCCACCGGGCCCACCGGTGACACGTGGAAATCGGGGTGTGACAGGTTGGTATCAGAGCCAACACTGAGTGAATTAAACACTAGCCTTTTGTGTTTAATCTCAGTTACACAATTGCACATATCTAAACTTTCGAGTCTAGACTTATAACATAGGACAAATTCCACCTTATTCGGTTTTTTTTTTTTTTTGTTTTGTCCTTTAAACTTTATATTTTTGTTATTGTTATCTTATGTTTTATTGACAGGAATAACAAAGATGCCTCCGAGATTTTTACGTATGCGAGGACGAGGAGGAAAGGGGCCGACCACCGCCCCCAACGACCATGAAGCTGGGCCGTCCAATACACAAGCTCCTATCCCCGCCGAGAGTGACGGTACTCGGCGGAACCAGAGAGGTCTCTTCCAACCGGCAAGACGGTCGGTTTCAAACAGCTCTACGACTCCCGCTCAAGACTCCTTTGGGCCACATTCAGAAAATGAGCCTAGAGACCCTCACCATTCACACATACCGTTACAGCGATCTATGTCGCACCGTCCTTTCGGAGACCCCACTCCAATCTTTCAAGGCCAGTTCAACCCGGCGGATTATCTACAAGAACCAGTGGGTTTTAACCCATTGGGGCCGGAGGACCATTTTTCTGGAGGAAACGATATGGATGAGGAAGACGACCCCGAAGTGCCCGCATCAGGAACTCCCAACCACCCAATCGAGGTCTCGGATAGTTCCATTTACCAAGGACCACCCTATAATGGTCCAGATAGCTTCCAGGCTATCTTTACTCGGCACGAATGGTATTTTACACCTTCTCACCATTCGTCGCCGCATGAGCAGCATCAGCCTCACTATTCTTCGCCACAGGAGCAGCAGCAGCATCATCAAGATTCCTCTGGGAATCACCAGTTTGAGGCAGTTACGCCACCGCCTCCACCGCCACCAGTTCAGCCGGCGCCTCCGCAGCCGCAAAGACATAGGAGATCCGGAGCCCGGATGTCCACACGAAGAGAAGAGTTTCACTTTAACTCTCCTCTACAATCAAGTGGCAGAAATTATCAGCCGCTTCCAGAAGTTCCACAGATAGGTGGACCATCAAACCCCTACGCGCAACAACCGCCACCGATGGGTTTCGATAATCAGATACCAGCATACGCGGGTCCTTCGATGTACAACCCGTTTGAGCCACCGACTCACCCTAACCTCGGATACGCTGAAGCCGACCCGTATTTGGTAGCAGCTAACTACAACGCCCTTAACCAGGAGGGACCGTATGGAGGTCCTTGGGGAGTAGGCTACCCAGCACAGGGATACCAGATGCCTACACAACCCCCGTACTACCAACAACCCCCGCCGTCTCTGCAGATGTCGCCACCACTGCATCAGGAAATCCTACAAAGTATTAGGGAGGTGCGGCATGAGGCACGGGAAGACCGAAGGCGTAACCAGGGGATGTTCAAGACCTTGACGAACTTAATCAAGGGAAAGAGCAAGAAGGATCAGTAAATCCTTTATGTGTGTATGTCTACTTTAAAATTAAGTCCCTGCGTGGACATTTATGTGTGCATGTAGTCCCTGCGTGGACATTTATCTTTGTACCTAGTCCCTGCGTGGACATCTATTTAAGTAATCAGTCCCTGCGAGGACTTGTGTTTTAAATTTAACCCCTGCGTGGGTAAGTACTTGTTTGACCCCTACGTGGGAAATGGTTTGTGTGAAAAGACCCGTTTAGGGCAATATGTAACCTTCGTAAAATTTATGGAATGTTTGTTTATAAATTTCATGGTTGCCATTATGTGCATATATAATTATAAATGAACTAAATAAATTAAAATCATTCCTTTTAAAATTTATTTGCCTGTGAAATTTATTGATTAAGGATCTTAAAGTGTGAAACCTAGCCACGTGTCAAATATAAGACCGGGCCAAAATGGTAAGACCTGTTTAAAAGATTCAATTCCCTGTTAACATCTTAAAACATGTTAACACTCCTGGCAGAAGTGATTCGTTAAAATCACATACGTCGTTTTTATAAAGGAATTCTTTAGAAGATTCCTAACCCAGTTTAATGATCTCTGAATCCTGGGTACATCATCAATTAAGATGATCATATTTTACCATACGTGGTAATATAATGCCTACGGGCCATGCTCATTTCCATATGAGCCAAAAGACAGTGGTAGCTTTGACTCCCTGTCTAATAAAGGTAATGAACTAGGTTCAAACCTTAAAAGTCTTGATTCTCTGAAATCATAGCTTAAAATTTAAATTGTCCATGTGACCAAGCCTTATGTGCTAATATATATTGTTATTGTCTATGTTTAGGATAAATTTTAATTGAAATCCTGAATTTATACAATTGTTAAGTTAACCAGATATGGTCTCTGTTACCATGGTTAATGATTTACCCTAAGGGGCAATTCCATAATAAACTCCCAAATAAATTATTGTCCTTGTTTTCTGCAACAGTTCAATACAAATGGCTAACTCTAATGAAGTAAATAGTCATCCTGTGGAACCGAATGAGAACGCCCAGGTTACATTAACGGGCGCTGAACTAAAAGCAATCATAGATGGCGCTATCACCCAGGCTTTGGATAGACAATATGAAGAATACAGTGGTACCCGAAGTAGGACCCACTCTATATCCCATTCAAAGCCAAGGACACATTCAGAGGCTCATAACAAGCCTCCTCCTAAAAAGGATGTGCCAAAGAAAAACGGTGATGATCGCCAGTCCACCAACCACCAAAGTAATCCATCTCAGCAGTTGGTACTGCATCAGGGACCCCGTAACAAGGGTTGCACATACAAGTACTTCGTATCTTGCAAGCCCCGGGATTTTAATGGGGAGAAGGGAGCCGTCGACTGTATGACGTGGCTCGATGAGATGGACACTGTGGTGGACATCAGCGGATGTGCTGAAGGTGATGTGGTTAAATTTGTCTCACAGTCCTTCAAAGGTCAGGCGTTAGCTTGGTGGAGAGCTCTGATGGAGGCTTCCGGAAAGATCCCGTTGTATAGCATGACGTGGGATCAGTTCATCGCCTTGATCAAGGAAAATTTCTGCCCTCAACATGAGGTGGAAAAGATAGAATACGACTTCCTATCACTGGTAATGAAGAACCTCGATTGTCAAGCTTATCTGACAAGCTTCAATACACTATCCCGGTTGGTACCTTATCTGGTAACCCCGGAGCCAAAAAGAATCGCTCGTTTTATTGGAGGTTTAGAACCCGAGATCAAGGCCAGTGTAAAAGCTTCTCGGCCAGTTACCTTCAGGTCTGTAACTGACCTTTCCTTATCCCTCACTCTGGATGCGGTCCGGCAGAGATCGCAGAGGAATAAGGCGGCCGAGAAGAGGAAGCATGATAATGACGGTTCGAGTAGGTCGAACAAGAAACACCGTTGGAGCGGTGATCACAAGAAGGGATCGGATTCGAAGAAGGATGGGCATCGTTCTGGGGAGAAGCCCACATGCAAAACTTGCAAGAAACAGCACTTTGGAAAGTGCAGATTCGAATCAACCTCGAATAACGAGCCCAGGTCTTTCGCTTGTGGTTTGTGCAAGTCCAAGGAACACAAAACCTTGGATTGCAAGAAGATGAAAGATGCAACGTGTTACCGTTGCAACGAAAAGGGGCACATAAAGACTAACTGCCCTAAGTACAACAAGAAGCCAGAGGAGGCTAAGAAGACCAATGCCAGAGTCTTCAGGATGGATGCGAAGGAGGCTGTGCAGGATGATAACGTTATAACAGGTACTTTCCTTGTAAACGATGTTTTTGCAAGAGTACTTTTTGATTCGGGCGCAGATAAGTCCTTCGTAGATCAGGAATTTTGTAAATTGTTGAATTTACCTGTCAAAACCCTAAAAGTGAATTATGAGGTAGAGTTAGCAGATGGTACCATTGAAGCCGTCTCTACTGAGTTAGATGGATGTGCTATATCCATTAAGAACCATTCTTTTCCTCTATCTCTACTTCCCTTTAAGTTAGCCGGTTTTGACATAGTTCTGGGTATGGACTGGTTATCTCATAACCAGGCCCAAATCGTCTGTAACATGAAGCAAGTAGTGATAAAGACTCCGTCTGGTGAATCACTTACCATTCGGGGAGATACCCAGTACGGATTGCCTGAGCACGTGACTATGCTCAAGGCTTCAAAGTGTTTGAAGAAGGGGTGTGTCATCTACATGGCACAGGTGATTATTGACGAGCCCAGACCAAAGTTAGAAGACATCCCTGTCATCTCAGAATACCCAGAAGTGTTTCCTGAAGATCTACCTGGCCTACCACCAGATAGACAAGTCGAATTCAGGATAGACATCATTCCTGGAGCGGCACCAGTTGCCAGAGCACCATACAGATTGGCACCCACGGAAATGAAGGAGTTGCGGACGCAGCTAGATGAATTGCTGGCTAAGGGTTTCATTCGACCCAGTTCATCTCCTTGGGGAGCACCAATCCTGTTTGTCAAGAAGAAGGATGGATCGATGCGTCTATGCATCGACTATCGCGAGCTTAATAAAGTCACGATCAAGAATAGATATCCATTGCCCAGGATCGACGATTTGTTCGATCAGCTTCAAGGGGCAAGTTACTTCTCAAAGATTGATCTAAGGTCAGGATACCATCAGTTGAAGGTTATGGATGAAGACGTTCACAAGACTGCATTCAGGACTCGCTACGGTCATTACGAGTTCCTAGTGATGCCTTTTGGGCTCACCAATGCACCAGCCGCGTTCATGGATCTCATGAATCGCGTCTGCAAGCCTTACTTAGATAAATTTGTTATCGTCTTCATCGATGACATCCTTATTTATTCTAAGAATCAAGCTGACCACGAGAAACACCTTCGTTGTATTCTCAAACTTCTACGTCAGGAGAAGCTCTACGCCAAATTCTCTAAGTGTGAATTTTGGCTACGAGAAGTCCAATTCCTTGGACACGTGGTTAGTGAGCGTGGTATCCAGGTGGATCCCGCTAAAGTGGAAGCTGTTATGAATTGGCAAGAGCCAAAGACACCTACGGAGATTCGTAGCTTCCTGGGATTGGCGGGTTATTACAGGCGTTTTATTGAAAATTTTTCAAGGATTGCTGCGTCCCTAACTTCCTTGACCAAGAAGAAAGTAAAATTCGTTTGGGGCCCTAAGCAGCAAGAGTCCTTCGATGTTTTGAAACAAAGGTTGAGCAACGCTCCTGTGCTTACCTTACCGGAAGGCGCTGAAGAATTTGTAGTTTATTGTGATGCATCACACACTGGCATGGGGTGTGTGCTTATGCAGAAGGGCAAGGTGATTGCCTATGCATCACGACAGTTAAAGGTGCACGAAAAGAATTACACCACCCATGACTTGGAATTGGGTGCCGTTGTGTTCGCACTAAAACTGTGGAGGCATTATCTTTATGGAATCAAGTTTGTGATCTTTTCTGATCACAAGAGCCTCCAGCATCTGTTTAACCAGAAAGAATTAAACATGAGGCAACGCCGTTGGATGGAAACCTTGAATGACTATGATTGTGAAATCAAGTATCATCCCGGCAAAGCGAATGTAGTCGCTGATGCCTTGAGCAGAAAGGAAAGGGTTAAACCCATTCGAATCAACGCCAAGCGTATGGAGGTAAAGAACAGTTTGATAGAAAGGGTGTTAGCTGCACAGAAGGAAGCTGTGTTGGAAGCTAACTATCCTAATGAAAAATTAGGAGTAACTGAGGAGCAGTTAACTCTTAGCAAGGACGGAATTTTACGGTTAAACGGACGAATATGGGTTCCGATTTTTGGAGGACTTCGTGATGTCATCCTCCAAGAAGCCCACAGTTCCAAATACTCCGTTCATCCTGGAGCTGATAAAATGTACCAGGATTTAAAGGCAAATTATTGGTGGATAGGCTTGAAAAAGTCTGTGGCCGCCCATGTAGCAAAATGCTTGACATGTGCGCAAGTCAAAGCCGAGCATCAGAAACCGTCAGGTTTGCTACAACAGCCTGAACTTCCTACGTGGAAGTGGGAAATGGTAACTATGGATTTCATTACCAAGTTACCCAAGACAAGGAAAGGCAATGATACGATATGGGTTATAGTTGACCGACTGACTAAGTCAGCTCATTTTCTACCCATCAAGGAGACTTATAGCTCCGATATGTTAGCCCAGTTATACGTTGATAAGATTGTAGCCCTACACGGCATACCTGTAGCTATTATCTCTGACCGGGATACTAGGTACACGTCACACTTTTGGAAGAGTTTCCAGCAATCTTTGGGCACACGTTTGAACTTTAGTACGGCTTACCATCCTCAGACTGACGGTCAGAGTGAGCGTACTATTCAAACGTTGGAAGACATGCTGCGTGCATGTGCGATCGATTTGGGAGGTAGCTGGGATAAGAACCTACCCTTGATCGAATTCTCCTACAACAATAGCTACCATACCAGCATAAAGGCTGCGCCTTTTGAGGCATTATACGGTAGAAAGTGTAGATCGCCAGTTTGTTGGGCGGAAGTTGGAGAAGTCCAGTTATCAGGACCAGAGATCGTGTTCGAAACAACGGACAAGATTGTCCAGATTCGAAATAATCTCCAAGCTGCCCGGAATAGGCAGAAGAGTTACGCGGATCCAAGTCGTAAGGATTTTCATTTCGAAGTAGGTGAAAAGGTCCTACTTAAAGTGTCACCCTGGAAGGGGGTGATGCGATTTGGTAAGAAAGGCAAACTAAGCCCGAGATACATAGGACCTTTCGAGGTTATCGAACGTGTCGGGTCAGTTGCCTATAAGTTGAACTTACCGGAAAAGCTCAGTGGAATTCACAATGTGTTCCACATTTGCAATCTAAAGAAGTGTTCCGCTGATGATTCGCATGTCATGCCACATACAGATGTGCAAATAGATAAGAGCTTAACGTTTGTAGAAAAACCTTTGTCGATTGAAGATCGACAGGTAAGGAAGCTTCGAAGAAAGCACATACCTTTTGTTAAGGTCAAATGGGATGCCCGTAGAGGTCCCGATTTCACATGGGAGGTTGAATCCACAATGAAAGAAAAGTACCCTTATTTGTTTCAGTAAATCTCGGGTCGAGATTTATTTTAAGGGGGTGAGGATGTAACACCTCAGAAATTTCGGGTTAATGTTAAAACGACACGTGTCATGTCAGACAAAAACGCGTTGGAAACCCGAATTTAATAAAGGTAATTTCGGTAGGATTTAAAGTGGCGTCATGTTAAATTGTTACCTCTGAACGACCTCAATAATAAATCCCAAGACCCGATTAAATGTTATATACATCTAATATACCCTCAATTCAGAAAAGGGTTCACAATAATGGACTTGCAAAAGCATGATTTGATTCCAAGAAGAAAAAGAATGGTAACCCGTTGCTTTCGGATCTTGTTTTTGAATGCTAAGCAAACAAACACACATGGTAGGGTATCCAACAGTAAAAGACCCATATTGGAGGCCCCTAACTGAGAAAATAATGCCCACCATTCGTTTATACCACTTGCCTTTTTGAAAAACAACAAAGAAAATCAAAAATCTGAATTTTAGGTCTAAAGCGGCCCGCTTTAGTTTTGCTTAAACTCAATGCGGGCCGCATCCGGTCTGCAGATACAGAAAAAACAGGCAGCAGCCTGTTTAATGCAATTATAACCCATTCATCCGGTTTTTCTTGCACATTCATGGCCCTTAGACACCCCCTACATTCTAGGGACATGTGTTTATCATTTGTGGTGGATCATAGACCCTTGTGTCAATGCATTGTGGTGATAAACCCACTATATAAGGACCCTTTCATTCACAACTCATTCCACACATCAATTGCAAAGAATCTGAGCATTGGAGGAGCTTACAATCTGATTGAAGGCCTTCCTAAGCATCCATTAATCATCTAGTAAGTCTCTAATCCCTTCTAAATTAATTCTAGTTTAGTTTTTAGCTTAAAAGTCAACATATCGTATTAAACGGTTGACTTCGGGTTAAGTTATCGATAGCTCAGTCGTAACCCGAATTAAAAGTACCGTTAGATAGGTAATTATATGGGTATTAAACCCTTAGAAGGGCAAGTACCAATTCCAGACCTAACTAGGTCGTTTGTCGGGTCAAACGTTGACCGAAAAAGTCAACAGAATTACAAATTATGATTTAATACACGATTAATGATCCGAAAGGTGTGAAACCTGTTTTAATCTTAATATAACTTGGTAATAAGTATAAAAACTTGTCTACGCTTGTCAGACTCGACAAATTGCTGTTTAAACCCGGTTCGGAACCGAAAGGCGCAAAACTTTGACTTTTGCGTTGACTTCGGTTCTGACCCGTTTTAGTTGGAATTAGACATGCCTTAAAGTCTCATTAGGGTTGGGTTACATGCTAGTATAAGTCTCTGTACTTGTTTCATTGATTATCCGATGCATGCACACGTTTCCGTTAATCGCTTAAATTGGACCATAACGCCCCTATGACCCTACAACGAGAATTTTGAAAATGTGGAAGTACTATAATCTTAGTTACTGATTATTTAGCATGTACGTAAATTTTCACGTCAAGCGGAGGTCTAGATTAGAAGATATGCGCATTAGCGTAAATAATAAGCTTTTTATTAATTAAACGGCGCGATTAGCGCATAGCCTATCTAAACCCGATTTTCGGTACCAAAACTTTTACCCGCTGATGTTAAATAATATTTTAGGATTTTTGAAGATTTTTAATTATTTTTAAGCTGGTCTTAAGCTAGGCTTATCGCATTGATTCGGTTAATACCGAATATGCCCTTTTAGGCCATAAAACGAGTTTTACGAATCCGATTGATACCAATCCAATTGCCACTGATCTAAAATAATAAATATAGTATTTTGAACCTGTTTTGCTGATCAGAAAACTCAGATTGGTATTTTAACCCGTACGTCGCTTAAAACGGCTTTATACGCGTATTAAACGCGTAGTTTAGTATTAAAACCATTTTGCCACGTAAGACTTAATACCAGTAGACATAACCTGTTAAGTTAAGATGTTTTTCTGATTTAATCAGACCCGTATCTCAGAAATACTATAAATCCCTTTTATGGTCGTTAAAATGACCAAAATACCCCTACGGGGCATAATTAGGGAATAAACTCGTTATGGGCATTGTGGAAGATATCATAATGATATCACAACATATTTAAAGCGTATTAACTTAGGAAACCTGTTCGCGACCCTTTCGGTTAACCGTTATGCATTATACGCGTTCGGTTCGGTTTATGTAACTAGTTTGCATAAACTAGCCGAAACGGGTCACACGATATCATTTTATCTCAAAATCCAGAATGTGAATAGTAAACCCATATTAAACAAGTCCTCAACTTGTCGGGTCTAAATCACATTCTATCCGGTCTTCGCTTAATCATGCGTAAGAACCGTATCGTTAAACTAACCGGTCTAAGCTTAAGCTTAATTAAAGATCCGTTAGTATTCTAATAGGTTATATTAAACCTTCGTTCCAGATTAGGAGAACCAGTAAAAGCTATCTGCAGTTTATTCAATTAAGGATTTATACTTGCAAAGGTAAATACTTTTAACTTATTTTCCCTATACGGGCTTGGGTTACGGTACATAGCGTACCGCTTGATCGAGCATCAAATCTTCCACGCTTAGTGGTTAATTGAATAATTTGATCGGCTCGTTTTAAACAGATGTGTTTACTTTACAGCCTTTGGGGGGTTAATGACCATGTCCCGGATATCCCTGGCATTATCTTACGAGATAGCCACGACCTGAGCACGGGGTGTAGGCGTACTCCCGTGTATAACTCACATAAGTGGTGTGTCTATTGATCTTTAACCCGGAATACGTTCCGGGCTACTGAACGCATAAGTGACATGTAAATCGTTCACAAGATTATTATATTAAATAATTCTCCCAAGTTAATAAAAATGTTTATGCCATGTGCATCCAAACCAATTTTTAATCATTTATAAAATGAGTCAGTTGAATGTATTTACCAGTGTAAACTGACGTATTTTCCCAAAAAGATTAAATGCAGGTACTAGGCGAAATAGGCTGGGATTCTCCTAAGCATCATTAGAAGTCTCGCAAGCTTTAGATGCCGAAGTCTGTTGAACAATTAAATGTTATTTTGTTTCGATCCTACTGTGGATAAACACCGGATAATTGTGACTTTGTTTACAATAAATAAATTCGGTTGTATCTTATTTTAAATTTGCTTCCGCTGTGCATTATTATATTGTGTTGTTTGACTATTACGTTGCCAACCACGTCACGATACTCCCCCACCGGGCCCACCGGTGACACGTGGAAATCGGGGTGTGACACCAATTATGTGGGGGTCACTTCTACCCATTGTATGCTTAGGGTGATCGGGGCGTATGCGGTGACCAAGAGCGGGGACCCTATCCACCGATCGGGAACACCACCGCCATCCAAGCGGGGACCCGAATCGGGGAGGGTGAGCGGTGGGGAGTCACCGAAGAGGGGGAGAGATGGTGGTGGGGCCAGCCTATGTTTCAACCAATCAAAAGCTTTTTTTTTTTTTTTTTAATAAAAAAACAATTCCCCTAAGAGGGGAGTGCCGCCATCAAATTGGGGTGCGAGGGGAGTTTAAGAGGGGAGTTGACGTGGCATAAACGGATTGGGTGTAAGTGATGGTGTTAACTTGGCTAATATATCAACATAAACATCACATTATTTGAATGTAATTAGGGGAATATTATCAAGTATGTATGAATATAACGATGAAACCGAGTAACAAATAGTTACCAAAGGGCCTTTGGCCTAGTACTACAAAACTGTTTGAGTTGTTCTGAAAAAAAAAAAGTAGCAAATAGTTTGGGAAAATGAATTGGTGAAATGATACAACGTATTCGTCACTTAGTGGTGTAAAAGTAAAAACAATTACTTGTGAATGATGCAAGGCTTATGTCCAAGGTTTGATGCAAAACTACAATTGAGTCGGGGTCTCACTGGAAGCAGCGTCTCTATTCTTAATGGGTAAACGTAAGGCTGTCGACATCTTACCCTCCTCAGACCCTACCTTAGCTTTGCTATTAGTGGGATTTACTGAGTATGATGATGATGATGATTTACTTGTGAATGATAAACTGGTTAAGTGATGGATAAATGTTGTCAGGACATACGACATGGTACATTCAAAAGTTGTACATGTCGAGCAACGTTGGAATGTGCGCTTTGGTGCAAGACATAAGTTGATAGTTGATACTACGAATGTGAGGAAGACTTAAGTAGGGGGCCCATCCCATAAGCATCAAGGTCATGTGGACATAGACGAGGGTAATGTGGCAAAATCGTTAACGCTAACGTACATTCTTGACTGATTTGAAAGTCCAAAGGAAAGCATTGGACACTCCATTTTCAAACAATCCAAAGTGGCGAAACTTGTTAGTTGTTGACTTGACATGTAGTTACAATTGCTTTTAATAATTTTATGGGACCACTGGTACACTCCATTTTTCAAACAATGCTATATTTTGAGAATTAATATTTTTTAAAGAACCTATACTCTTACAAGTTGGAATTCATGTTATAGACATAAGGGTGAGCCGCAGTGACGGATCTAGAATAAACCTATAGGGGTAACGTTCAAAAAAAAAATTTTACCGTACTTTATACAATGTAAACAAAAATTATAAAGTAACCCATAATCATTTGCACAGAAACTCTAAAACCAATTGCACATAAGCCCTAAATACGGTTCGGGTCGGATCATATGAAAAAATATATAATTAAACGAAAATTTATATAATCAACAAAAGTACGTCAAACGTCATTACAAATGCACAATGGAAGTCGAACATATCTAAAGTTTTATATTAAGCTCGAACTCAACCTGATTCAAGTCGACTTACCTCGATTACAACCTAGAAATATATTAAGATGCATAATAGATTTGTTGTGACGAGTTTTCTACTTTTAGTTGCTTGTTATTCTTGTTTCTATAGCTCATCTCATCATAAGTGTTCTTAGTCAATCAAAAAACTTAAGAAATTAGAATTGTTTTAATCAAGTATTATATAAAATAAAAATAACAACTCAAAAGGGATCAATAAAAAACATTTAGATGTTTTTGCATTTTAATTATTATACTGTATATAAACCAACCGCTAAAAAAACACTAAATTTGAACCTAAGATCTTTTCTTTATGTGACTTGATCTGAAATGTTATTTTTGTATTTTAATTATCATAAGATAATCTAACTATATTAAATTTGAGCTTAAAATATCTTTTATGATTTGATTTACGTGATTTTTGGATTAAAAAATAAGAATACTTTTTTTTTTTGAACGGCAAATTTGGATCACTGACGGACCACTGGAGTATCATCGTGCCACCAGAGGAACCACCCGATCATATTCATCTCCACTAGGCATAATGCCACACCAATTCAGAAGGAAACCCAATAAATATGGGAAAACCCCCTTGTGGGAATCGAACCCAGGACCTATTGGTCCCAAAGCCTTATCCCACCACCAAGAATACTAAATTTTGTTTTTGAATAGGATTGTTTAACCTAAAAAAGGAATGACGAATCATTTACGTGATTAAAGTTTCATTTAGAAAACAGTTGACTAATTGAATTTTTTTAATTTGGAAAACTTTAGTAATTTATCTAATTAGAATCTTTAATTTAAGAATGAATTTGATGAAATTGTTTCTTTCCTTTTTCTTCTTTACTTATTCTATATCATCAATCAACACCCTTATTTAGACCGTGAGGTATGGTGGGGCATGGGTTGACACGTGGACTTCGATAGGCACCGCTGGTCAGTTGCATGTTGGGTCGGTATGGCGGGGCGTGTCTAGCCCGCGTGGGTTGGCCACGTGTTATAATTTTTTTTTTCAATTATTATAAAAATACACACAAAATAAAAAAAATAAATAAAAAGCCTAGCCACCTATAGCCTAGCCAACCAAACCAATGAGAGCCGGCCACGGAAGACCGCTAGGCCCGCCCAACACCCGGGCTGAAACCCCCGCCCAAGGGGCCACGCCGAAACCCAAGCCTACCCGATGTGGTGACTTGGGCGTTTGTACCCAACCCACGCCCCATACCTCATAGTCTTAGTTATTACCCTTGTTTTCTTTAAGGTTTATAGACTCTCTTTTATCATATACTCAATTCTGCAACAAAGTGTCTCCATCATCTCCCCCACACCTCAAGCGTATTGCTATTATTAGAACAATATCCCTCTCTTTTCATCTCTTTATTATACTTTTTCTCTTTACAGCATCCCCACTGCCGCTTGCCACCCTCATTCATTTGACCGGATTTTTTTTTTCAATCAAGCTATTTTCATTCCCTTTTTTCCAGATTGGTAGCATAATATTTTTTTTAGGGGAAACGGAATACACAAAACGTCGGAAAAAAGAAACAATTTACACTACCGCCGAAAAATTAAGGGGTAGCGGGGGCTACCCTACCTAAATGGTAAGTCCGCCCCTGGTGAGTGGGGCGTTCACGGTGAATGCATGAGGGGAGGGTTTGCCGCATGAGGGGAGGGTGCCGCCATCTCTTTTCACCGCATGAAGGGGATGAAAATTCGGTGGATATTCACCGATTGTGGGAAGAGAGGGAGAGGGTGACCCACTAACTTTTCAACCAATAATATGTTTTTCTTTTTTAAATGGTTTTCCCCCACCTCATGAGAGGCGCACCCCGTACATTTTTGGGCAAAAGGGGAGTTATAGATGGGAAATGACATGGCATCATATGATTGGGTTAAAAAAAGTTTCCCCCTTCACCCTAAGACTATCTCCAGTGCTACATATGTCCTTAGACGCTCTTATCTGTCATGTCATGTCATGTACCACGTCATATCCTTACAAATCCTTAAAACCCCTTATTTCACCTCCAACCCTACAAATATCCTTGCTTTTCTTAATTTCCACCTCATTTACTTACCCACTACACACAATATTAAAATAAAACATTTTGTTCTTTTACTTTGGGTCCACTCACTTACATAAACAAAGCCCTTGTGGAAGGGCTTAGATGTTAAGGGCATTCATGGACAAAATCACACAATGCTAAAGGCTTGTAAGGGTATTCAAGGACATCCCTCCAATGGATGCATTGGAGATAGACTAATAAATAATTGCTGCATTTTCAGTTTCAATGTTTTATTTGTTCCGCTAAACTATTTTGAAGGGCATTTTTGTTTATATTTGACGAAATTTCAGTGTAATTAACCCTAGTTTATTTTTAATTTTATTTTTTTGACAAAATTTCAGTATAATTAACCCTAAATAAAAACTAAAGAAAATTAACCCTAAATAAGAATTAAAGAAATTACGCAGCAGACAACCAGATACTTTAAAAGGTGAGTTTTGAAATGTTGTAACATCATAACAAAACTACAGGGGAGTTTTGAATTGTTGTAACATCATAACAAAACTTCAGTAGCAATTTACGTATTTGACCCTAAAGTTTGTAAAAGAGTCAATACTACATATAAAATCATTTACGTATTTGACCCTAAAGTTTGTAAAAGAGTCGAACAACCGAAAATAAATATCAATGTAACAAGCATATCATATCAATACTGCATACAAAATCATATAAATCACGTTTGATCTTAACCTTTACAACACACTTTAAAAAAATATATATATATATAATTTGAAACCGTAATAAGAACTCATATAACAGATTAAGTGTTCTTTTGTATTAAACTATACACCCACAAACACTTTTATTCCAATAATCATTTTCTGCCCCATGGAAAGCAGCCAAAAACCTGAGGCATTGAAAGAAAAAAGTCAGAAACCATGAACAAAGTATGAGGTTTAGAAATTAAGTGTTGACTAACAACTATATAGATACCTTTGGCTTTTCTTTGCGTTGACCAAAAAAATTAGTGTTCTCGGATGTTATCATCGGAGACTTTCCTCCGCCTGCGTGTTTGTCGTGCCGGGCTTTGTTGAACACTTCAGTGTAACCTTCCCCTGATGCGGGATCGGTATCGTCCCAATCACCAAACTTTGGGATTGCAGGGCCATCATCAACCTGACATTTTTTTATATTGTAACGGGTCAATTTCATATATACCCTTAAAAATGTACATAATATCATATTACTCAAAAAAAAAAAAACTGATATAAAATATACCCGTTTCAAAATACTTCAAATTTCATATTTACCTAATTTACCAAACACAGTTTATAATAATATGACCATTATACTGTTCTCGTTTTCCCTTACATTAAACTGCTATATCCTAATGCAAGTGTTAAGGGAAGGGCAAAAACGTCACAAACTAAAACAAATATATTTGATATTATGATTTGCGGAACAAACTCTTACGCTCATGGACAGTCAATAGGCGTCCTTGAGAATTGCTTTCCATACCAGTTTCGTCCTTACCACTGATGACCAAGCACACACCTTGGTGCGCGTCTATACGCTCGCAATCTTATTATTAAATAAAACTTTGTATAAAATGTATACATAATTGTATGAATAAATGACTATGCATTTGTCTTAAAAATCTTGATGTGCCACAGCATGGCAGACAATGCTATGGACAAAGTTCCATCCATAACAATGCAGATGATCTTATGCACTTTTATTATAAATTATGCATTCATTGATTAACTTACGTTTTCGTCACCACGAGTAACTGGTCCCAAACGCCTTCCAGGAGTCGAAGAACCTGCACCATAGCTACTTTCAGACGAAACACTAGCCTTGTTCCCGCCTCTTGCATGGTGACGTGGGTGCATCGGTGAATTATCAAAACTCTGAACAGAACCAGCACTCGGCCTTGAGACCCTTCTGGGCTGTGAAGAAGAATCACTTGACTTTCTCAAGTCAACTTCTTCCCGGCTAACACGAGTCTCATGTTTTGTTCTTGATGAATCTTGAACCTTTGGTTTCTCTGGCTCAGACTGTATTGATTCATCGTAACTGATGTGAGCTTCTTCTGGAGCCTGAAATGATTGGCTGTTGTTTAAAGACTG
>JARYGA010034714.1:0-12779 GCA_030545235.1 Helianthus tuberosus | reverse complement strand
ACAATGTCTAATATCTTACCCAAACAAATAAAATAAATAAATAATACAATATTTAAATTAATGTCGCTAATGAAAGTCTCTTTTCAAAAATAAAATAAAAAAATAATGTCGCTATAAATCAGTATTTCAATAACGAAAAGTATTTAATCCAATATGAGTAATCGTCATCGAACGCCTTAAATTAATTCGCAACAATCTTTGAAGTTTAAGTTTGAAACAAATTGGGTTCAGTTAGTTAGGAGTGTTATCGGGCAACAAGTTGAAAATTGGAAATGCTGGTGTACAGTGGCGGATCTAGAAAACCTTCATAGGGGTAACGTTTTAAAAGAAAGGGGTAACGAAATCGAAAAAAAATTAAAGAAACGTCAATTTTTTTTCCAAAATTTATACTACCGCCCGAGCGCCAAGGGGTAGGCTACCCCTTATGATAAGGTACATCCGCCCCTGCAGGTGTATAAATCGAAAGTTGAGAATGTTATCGGCCAATTGGTGAACGTTGAGGTTATTTAAATCAAATATCCCTAAAAAAACACAAATTGACCATATTCATTATTACTAAGAGTGTTCACAACTTGATTTAAAACCGTGAACCCAATTGTCATTAGTTTGATTTCACGGTTGGGTTTATTATTACCCTTCGGTTTATGTATTAAGTTTATTAATATTTTAGTTTATATAAATTTATTTAACGCGTACAATACACGGGGTTTTTAAAAATATAATTTTTATTAATATATAAAATTACATTTATTCAACCCGTGTAATACACGGGTAATATATAAAATTACATTTATTCAACCCGTGTAATACACGGGGTTCTAACCTAGTAATAAAATAAACCAGTTTGAGGACACATGTCAGTCTCTCAGCCACTCTCTAATCATATTTGATATTCACTTTATTTGGTCTCACGATTTAATCACTTTATTTGGTCAGGATTAATTAAAAAATTAATTTCAATATTATAGTTTGCTTTTATCGGATTTCTAGATTCCAGTTATTCAAAAATTAGTTTCAAAATTATGGTTTTCTATCATCAGATTTCTAGACTCCATTTATCCATTTAAGGAACTAGCCAACGAAACACCATATGTATTGAAAGAAACAAATTGTTTAAATTACTAAACATTTGTTAAAAGTTAGATTTTTACTCGTATTATCAATCATTGTTAGATTTAAAATTGAATTAGTTAAATTAATCTGTTAAATGTAGCCATGATATTCTACGATTATATTAAAATAATAAACTTTCAAATTCTAATTGATTAATTAATTTAAACCCTTAATTAAATCATCTATACTACTCTATTCTATATCTATATCTATTTTATACTATATCAAAATATATTTAATGGCACGTGTCATCCGTTTGGGGTATCTAATTTTTATTTTCCCTCTATTTTTCATACTTATTTTCTTTTCCTACTTATCTCATATTAATTAGATAAATAATAAATTAATACTAAATTTTATCCCACTTTGAATGTCGAATATAATCTTTCCATTTTTCGAATAAAATATTAGTTATTATTGAATAATATGTTTGACCATAATATCTTTGTTTCAATAAATTATTTTTGCAATCACCAAATCTATCGTGTATTGATTATATCCGTTAGTTTTTTAAAATAATATTTTTTATTAATTGGCATATAAAATTATATTTATTCAACCCGTGTAATATACGAGAGTCTTATAGATCTTTTAGTATACAAAAAGGAATTTATTCATCCTGTATAATACACAAGGTTTTTAAGATATAACTTTTTTATTATTTAGTATATAAAATTCTATTTATCAAATCCGTACAATACACAAGTTTATTAATGATATAACATTTTTTATTATTTAATATATAAAATTACATTTATTCAAGGTGTGTTATAGACGGGTTTTTTGAAGATATATTGTTTTATTATTTATTACATAAAATTACATTTCTTTAACCCGTGTAATACACGGGGTTCTAGCCTAGTAATAAATATAATAAAAGAAACCAATAAATGGACACTTGTCATTATTCTAGACCATCCTTAATTATAGATAATTATTATTTAATTTAAATTATTAAATATTAATTAAATTAACTCCGTGTATTACACGGGGTTGAATAAATAAATTTTTTATACTAAATAATAAAATAATATATCTTTAAAAACCTCATTTATTGTACGGGTTGAATAAATATAATTTTATATATTAAATAATAAAAAGTTATATATATAAGAACCATATTGTACGGGTTGAATAAATGTAATTTTATATACCAAATAAAAAAGTAATATCTTTAAAACCACGTGTATTACACGGGTTGAATAAATGTAATATTGTTTACCAAATAATAAAATTATACATCTTTAAAAACTCATTTATTACACGGGTTGAATAAATGTAATTTTATATACCAAATAATAAAAAAATTACATCTTTAAAAATATGTGCATTACACGGTTTGAATAAATGTAATTTTCTATACTAAATAATAAAAAAATATATATCCCTAAAAAAACCCCGTGTATTATACGAATTAAATAAATCTAATTTTATATATCAAATAATAAAAAGTTATATCTTAAAAAACCTCATGTATTACATGGGTCGAGTAAATGTAATTTTGTGTAATGAAAATAAAAATATTTAATATATTAATACAAAGTTTGGTTTTCGTGATAAAAATAGATTATTCGGTTGTTGCAAAATTTGTTAACGAAGTCTCAATAAATTTAACCCTTTATTTAAAACTCCATAAATGTATAAATGATAAATAATATTAGTTAATTTTATTTTAAGTTTCGTAACATATATTTGATACCAAACTAAACAAAACGTTCAAATATAATTAATTCAAATAAATAATACTATAAATGAGAAGGAGATAACCGACTTCATAACCGATTAAGCGTAATCAAAGTTTGGTTATGGTTACTGTTAAGGGAATCCCATAACCAAAGCTAAATGGTTATTGTTATGATTAATGATATAAACCGAATCAAACCCGATCTATACACACCTTCAAGTTAGTTAATGATTTTTTTTTCTGTAAATAAGATACATATAAATATATATATATATATTTTTTAAAGTACATATATGAACTGTTAATAAGTGAATTAAACGATTTAGGTATATTTTTTTTTTATAGTAATCTAGTGTCAAATGAACTTTAAACACATACATACATAATACAAAATAACAGCATTTAGTCACGGAAATCAATACCAAAATAAAGACGACAAAACCCATCAGCGAAGTCATTCATCATGTTATATTCTTTTATCTTATTGTCAATATAATGTATTTATATATTTTATAAAACTTTTAAATTCATATTATTTTAAACTAATAATATTTAGTAGGAGGGTTATCTATAATATAAGATATTAAACTAAATAATATTTAGTAGGAGGATTATCTATAATTAATTAGAAGAGATTAAATTAAAATAATAATTATATATTAGAGATGGCCTAATATGATGACAAGTGTCCTAAAGTGGTTTCTTTTATTATATAGTATAGATAGATATAGATGTTATTATTGTTAACTATGAGAAATTATATTAAAAAACTTATTAATCAAACCAAAAATTTAAAATAGTATTAACCTAATTTAAAAAATAATAAAAAATCCATTTTGATTTAGAAATGTCTTTTTAACAATAGATAAACCCGTGTAATACACAAAATTTTTAAATATATAAATTTTTATTATTTTCTATATAAAAATAAATTTATTCAACCCGTATAATATACATAGTTGTTTTTAAATATAACTTTTTTTATTATTTAGCATATAAAATTACATTTCTTCCACCCGTGAATACATATGGTTTTTTTAAATATAATTTTTTTATTGTTTGGTATATAAAATTACATTTGTTCAACCCGCACAATACACGAGTTTCTTAAAGATATATTTTTTTTTATTATTTAATGTGTAAAATTATATTTACTCAACACGTGTAATAAATGAGGTTTATAAAAAAATATTGTTTTTTATTTAGTATATAAAATTACATTTATTAAACCCGTGTAATACACGGGTTTCTAACCTAGTTAAATACTAATAAGCGCTTATTATTGTTGATGTGAAACTTTAACACACGTTTAGTTTACTCAGTAAACTACATAGATGTCCCTTTTTTATTTAATTAAAAAGTTAATTAATATTTGCTCTCGACCCCTTATTGTTTGTCACATGTTTTTCTACTATTTTACTAATGATAACAAATAAGATACGTTTTCCAACTTGATCTCATCATGTTATCATGTTTCATTACTATAACCAACTAATGATGAAATGATACGCATTACTTTTCGGGATAAAGCCAAATTTAACCCAAAATCACGTGTAAACCTTTTCATTTCTAGAACAAAGGTTGACACTTCACATACAATCTTGTAAGCTACATGTATTAAAATTTTATAACTAATTACTCTGTGAGCAACTCAAGCATTAAGATTGAATTAATAAAAACTCAAATATTAAAGCTTGCTAGACAAACTCAAATATTAAAGCTTGCTAGACAAATGAGTTCAAACTCGAACGCTAGGCTAATTTCATGTATCGAGACTGAACAGGCTCACACGAGCCTAACACTTACATAAATTTCATTTAAAATATATAAATTTATATAATAAACTAGGATTGCGACCCGCCGCAATGCGGCGAGGATTCTTTAGTTATAACTAAGTCAATCTAAGGCCCGTACGTTATGTTAAACCTGTCAAATGGGGAAAAATAGACGATGTAAACGTTCACCCACACACGCACGTTGCGTCGTGTTAACTCGCAAAATTTAGAACGAAACGTAAAAACGTTAAACCAAAGACGCATGTTGCGATGTGTTAAGTCACAAAATTTAGAACCAAGCATAAAGCGAAAAATTTGCGGAAAATGAAACTATAAAGGATCAAAGTTGAAAGTAAAAAAAATTATGAGAATAAATTACAAAAGATAAAAAGTTTTGGGTTAAAAGTAAAAAAAACAAATAGTTTTTGGTTAAAAGTAGTTTATGAAATACTTTTGGTGAAAAGTAAAAAAAAATCAATTTTTTTGGAAAACCCCCAAAGCCAACGTTACGACAACCATATGCATAACATTTTTTCTTTGAAAACCCCCCAAAGCACACCCCGTGTTGCGGCGAGTCGTAAAACGGTGTGTCAAATAGTACTAATGTCACACAACCGTCATAGACCACCAACACTGACTCGACCTAGGATACGTGTGTTGCGACGAACCTATCAAACATGGAAAAATAGAGGTAAAAACGTTGAACCAGACATGCAGGTTGCGTCATATTAACTCGAAAAATTTAGAACTATACGTAAAACAAAAATTTGCGAAAGATGAAAAGTATAAGCGACAAAAGTTGCGAAGTTAAATTGCAAATAATGAAAAGTTTTGGATTAAAGTAAAAAAAAAAAAAATATATGGTTAAAATTGAAAAGGGTAAAAACCTTTTGGTTAAAAGTAAAAAATCAACTTTTTTTTTTGAAAAACTCACAAAGCACAATATACAAGTTGTTATACACAAAAATATGGTTAAAATTGAAAAAAGTAAAAACCTTTTGGTTAAAAGTAAAAAATCAACTTTTTTTTGAAAAACTCACAAAGCACAATATACAAGTTGTTATGCACAAAAAACTTGCAAACTTATATATGGAATAATAGTATATTTAAACTTGTGGGTCAATTTATTCTACAAAAACTTTTAATTGTAAGAAGTGTAAGAATGCTTTATAGAGTGACAAGTGTCAAATAACCTAAAACTAAACCCACTACATCACCACCAAAAACCTAAACACCCACCCCACCCCACCACACCACCAACAAAAAACCTAACCCCCCCCCCCCCCCCCCCCCACAAAAAAAAACCATACCTCACCAAAAAAACCTAACCCCCACCCCCTCCTCCCGCGCGCAATAAAAAAAAAAACTATAACTCACCAAAAAAACCCCAAAAAACCTAACCCCCCCTCAAAAACCTAAAAAAAACCTAACCCCCCCCCCCCCCCCCCCCAAACCTAAAAAAAAACTAAACACCCACCCCCACCAAAAAACCTAAACCCCCACCCCTTGGAAAAAAAAAATTGGGTGGGTGATTAGGGGGGGGGGGGGGGTTTAGGTTTTTGGTGGTGGTGGATGTTTAAGGTTGTTTTTTTTGTTTTTTTTTTGTAGTGAGGTTTTTTGTGTAGTGAGTTTTTTTAGGTTATTGGACACTTGTTACTCTATAAATCATTCTTACACTTCTTACAATTAGGATCCTTTGTATTTGATCATAATCCTTAAACTTGTAATATCATCATTATCATCATACTTAGAAAATCGCACAAATAACAAAGCTAAGTTAGAGTATGAGAAGTGTAAGATATAGACAACTTTACCCTATTCAGTAGGAATAGAGAAACTGCTTCCAGTGAGACCTCTGTCTCGATAATAGTTTTGTATCAAGCGTTGGACATGAGGCACATAACACTCAGTCATGGGGACAAAGACCGATTTGTGCACGTACCCCTTGTCTTTCGGCTATCAACGTCACTACATGATGCATGATTAGTCGTCCGCCGTTTTTAACGTTATTTTCACGGAACTAGTAAAATAACGTTAAAATTAGTGCAATATATATTATATCTTTATATCAAATATATATTTAAAAATAGATAAAATTATTCAATGTATTTTATAAAATAAAATTAAAAACTAATAAATATAAATCTTATACAAGGCAAAAAAGTAATATAAGCGAAATATCTACCGTATATATTGTCAAAGCTGTTAAACATGATTATAATACAGATAATATTACACGTATTAGTAGCGTCACCCTCTACAATAAAATTAAAACCATCAACCACTAAACATACAACTTCCACTGCATAAAGTACAACACTTAAAGCATACATTTTTCTGAACTTAGCAATTATCACTCTGTAAACCACACACAATTCAAATATCCCCACCCTATTTATCATATCCTTTCACCACCACATTAACAACATTCAACACAAAATCTCTCTGTTTTCCGATCACTTTTTCCGGCAACTCACCGCCGTAATCCGCCATGGTGACGTCACCAATCCTCTCAGAGCTCGGCACCGAGATCCTCATCCCGATCTGCGCAGTTATCGGAATCATCTTCTCTCTGTTCCAGTGGTACCTTGTGTCGCAAGTTAAGTTAACAGTTGAGAAACCGGCTGCCGGAGACGGTAAGAACGGGTTCACTGAAGCGTTGATTGAAGAAGAAGAAGGTGTTAATGATCATGCGGTTGTTCAGAAATGCGCTGAGATTCAGAATGCTATTTCTGAAGGTAATTAGGGTTTGATTTTTGTTAGTTGTTTAAATTTTGGTGATTTTAGGTTAATGATAGCTTAAGAATGTTTGTTAATTTGGAATCTGAGATTTTAGTTTGTGTAATTGGAATATTCTGTTTGATTTAGAGTGTATTGAAGGTTAATTAGGGTTTATAATGTTGAAATTGATGTTTGTTAGTTCGTAAATGTTAACTTGTTAAGTAATTTCAGTTTTATTTAAAAAAAAATTGAAATCTGAGATTATAGTTTTACTAATTGTTGAAGGTTAATTAGGGTTTATAATATTATAAATTTGTAATTGATGTTTGATGTTAGGTGATTTTAGTTTGATAATATTTGTAAAATTGAAATCTGAGATTTTAGTTTGTGTACTCGGAATATTCTGTTTAATTTAGAGTTTATTGAAGGTTTATTAGGGTTTATAATATTATAATATTTAATATTAAATTTAATGTTTGTTAGTTTATAAATGTTAGGTGATTTTAGTTTGATAATATCTGTAAAACTGAAATCTGAGGTTTTAGTTTGCTTAATCTGAATATTCTGTTTTTGTTCTGTTTGATTTACAGTTTATTGATGGTTAATTAAGGCTTCTTATATTATATAATTGATTAATAATTAATTGTAACTTATGGTTGAATTTTCTCAATATAGATCTACCTTCTGACTACTTAACTACTAATTGTTAAAGACTTAAATCTGTATTTAGTGGTGGCGGTGGTTGTTGAATAGGTGAAAATTATATAATTTTTTATATATACACGTGTAGGTAGAGTTTGATTCAAGCTTTCATACTTCAATTATAAATCTTAAAGACTGGTGATTTTGATCACAGGTGGTGGGATCTTGCCGGTTGTCGGTGGCATACTTTTTTAATCTGTAAATGATTATTGGTTGCTTTATACTAAAGAGATCTTAGAAAATATGGCATTTTTATTATTTAAGTGTGGTTGCATCTAACACTTGTTGTTTATAGATCTGGTTGATTTGGATAAGAAAACAAGATATGCCTAAAATGTGGGTGAATTTAGAAAACAAGAGAGGTGTCTGTCAGTATGTGTGGGGGACCAGTGGTGTTCCACTTCTTCTGTTAATATGATTGGTTCAGGATGAATTTAAAGATTTACAGTGCAAAGTGCAAACTATTAATATCTTTATTGCTTTTCCCCCCTTTTGAACAATGATTAACCTTTATTTTAGAGTAAACCGCCAAAATGGTCCCTGAGGTTTGGTCACTTTTGCCACTTTAGTCCAAAACTCAAACCTTTTGAATCTGGGTCCCTGTGGTTTCAATTTTGTCGCCTTTTTCATCCAAAATCAAAATTGGTCAGATTTTCAGTTAACATCCAGTTTTTTTTTTTGTTTTTTCCCCCTTTTAACGAAGGGCAAAATGGTCTTTAACGTTTTATTATAACAAATAAAAAAATCTGACCATTTTGCCCTTCGTTAAAAGGGAGGAAAAAACAAAAAAGCTGGATGTATTTTGCTTTTGGATGAAAATGACAATAAAATTGAAATAATGGGGGTGACCCAGATTTAAAAAGTTCGAGTTTTGGACTAAAGTGGCAAAAGTGACCAAACCTCAGGGACCATTTTGGTAGTTTACTCTTTATTTTAAAATGGGCCAGATTCTTTTAATACTGATTTATAACTATATTTCATAAAATCATCTATACTTATGAAAATAATGTCGTATTCAGTCCTATCAGTTTATTTTTTAAACATGCTGTAAGTCTGTAACAATATACTATGCTTAATGTAAGTTATTGTAACTCAATATATGTGAAGTTAATATATTATTACTAATTAGTCACATATGCTACTTTTCCATTTGAGTATACGGTATACCTCTGTGGAGGGAGTATTCTTTTTGTTCAAGATGAGGTTTTAAGTCAAAAGTTGACTTTCTTTTATCTGTTTGTATTTAAAAGGGTCAATTTTTGAACTGAAAGTTATCTTCTTGGCTGGAAATGTTAATTACTTAATTGATTTTTTCTATTGGCTTATGTTGCTTTTCCCCCTTTTGAACAATGATTAACATTTGTTTTTAAAATGGGTCAGATTTTTTAATACTAATAAATAACTATATTTCATTAAGTCATCTATATTTATGCTATAATGTTGGTATTCAGTCATATCAGTTTATATTTTAGACATACTGTAACAATATACTATGCTTTAGTGGTGTTATTCAAGATGAGGTTTTAAGTCAAAAGTTGATTTTTTTGAAGGGTCAAATTTTGAACTGAAAGTTATCATCTTGGTTGGAAATGTTAATACTTAATTGATTTTCTCTGTTTGAATGCAGGGGCAACCTCGTTCCTATTCACCGAATACCAATATGTTGGTATTTTTATGGTCATTTTCGCCGTTCTGATCTTTGTGTTCCTTGGGTCCGTTGAGGGATTCAGCACTAGCAGCAAAATATGCACATACGACGCCACCAGAATGTGTAAACCCGCTCTAATGACAACTGTCTTCAGCACCGTGTCGTTCTTGCTAGGTGCCATCACCTCAGTTGTCTCCGGCTTTCTTGGAATGAAAATCGCCACATATGCAAATGCCAGAACTACCCTTGAGGCTAGAAAGGGTGTCAGTAAGGCGTTTATTGTTGCATTTAGATCTGGAGCCGTTATGGGTTTCCTCCTTGCTGCAAACGGGCTTCTTGTGTTGTATATTACCATTAATCTTTTTAAGATTTATTATGGTGATGATTGGGAAGGCCTTTTTGAGTCCATAACCGGTTATGGGCTTGGTGGTTCTTCCATGGCTCTTTTTGGTAGAGTTGGTGGCGGTATTTATACGAAAGCTGCTGATGTTGGAGCCGATCTTGTTGGCAAGGTCGAGAGAAATATCCCTGAAGATGACCCCAGAAATCCAGCGGTAATTTCTTTTTCCCCTTAATGTGTTTTACAGGGTGTGGGATTATAGAGCTGCAAACGAACACGAACAAGTTAAGGATATATATGTGTTCATGAGCTGTTCATGAACACTTACCGAACGAGCATTTATGTTTGTGTTCGTTTGTTAAGGAAATGAATGTGTTCGTGTTCGTTTGTTAATTTTAGGCAACGAACGTTCATGGACATAAACTCGTGTCCATGAACACAAATGGAAACAACTGAACACAAACAAGCGTTCATGAACATAATATATAATACACTGATAATTATTAAATATTTTCGTCAGAATTTTGAAGCATTTAAATAAATTAAATATTTTATTGTCAGAATTTTGAAGCATTTAAATAAAATACAAACTAGTGAACTATCAAACACAATCGAACACATTACCAAACGTTCACGAACATAAATGAACGAACACGGTCGTTCATTTAACTAGACGCATGAAATTTCTTGTTCGTGTTTGTTTAGTTAATAAACAACGAACACAAACGGACTTCTCGCCGGTGCATGAACTTTTCGTCAAACGTTTGGTTCGTTTGCAGCCCCATGTGGGAATACTACACATGCAAACGCATTCATGCTCATGCGGTCAAAACAGGCCAACTCGGTTGGATTCACCTGCAAACCTTTTTTTGTTTATTTTTGGTAACTTCCCCCCCCCATTAATTATCAAAAACATTATTATTAGAATAATAATCTTAAATAATAATCTTCAATGGAAGGACTGGGTTGTTTATCACTTGTATATGTTGTAAGTGTTTTGCTTTGGCGGTCCTTGCTTTGAGGGCGCTCCCGTTTTCATAATGAAGTTTTCTTTTCAAAAAAAAACAATGATTTTGGTGATTGTATGTATTCAAAACTTCAATATCTGGGAGTGTCTTTTAATAAACTACCTTTTCGTTTGTTTTTTAAGTTAAATTATTTCTTATCAACGGAATGGTAATTTGCTGCAGGTTATTGCTGACAATGTTGGTGACAATGTTGGGGATATTGCTGGTATGGGATCTGATCTGTTTGGGTCATATGCTGAGTCATCATGTGCAGCTCTTGTTGTTGCTTCGATTTCCTCTTTCGGCAACACTCATGATTTCACTTCAATGATGTACCCGCTAATCGTGAGCTCTGTGGGCATCCTTGTATGCTTAATCACCACTTTGTTTGCTACTGATTTCTTTGAAGTCAAAACCGTTGAGCAAATCGAGCCTTCTTTGAAAAATCAACTCATTATTTCAACTGTGTTGATGACTATCGGTATCGCTATCGTTAGTTGGATCGCTCTTCCTTCTAGCTTCACTATCTTCAATTTTGGAGCCCAAAAAGTAGTTAAGAACTGGTATGATGATCAGTGATCTCATGTTCAATTTTTCAATATGGAAAATGCTAAAAAGATTGTTGCTAAAAACTTGCACTTTCGTATAATATGATGCAGGCAGTTGTTCTTGTGTGTTGGTGTCGGTTTGTGGGCAGGTCTTATTATCGGATTCGTAACTGAGTACTACACTAGCAATGCTTACAGGTATTGGTCTTATTCAATGAAGAAAAGAGTTAAATGCCGTTTTCGTCCCCGAGGTTTGGCCAGTTTTGCGACTCAGGTCCAGAGGGTTGATTTTCCACTTCGGATCCAAAAGGTTTGAAATCTTGCCATTTTCATCCGGCTCGTTAACTCCATCCATTTTTCTCCGTTAAGTCAGAGGTATTTCAGTGTTTTTTGGCTAACTTGGGCAATTCAGTCTTTTTCACTTTATGTAAAAAGACTGAATACCGTTGAAAAATACCAAAGTTCCCTTTAAGTTAACAAGAAAGACGGAAATACCCCTGACTTAACGGAGAAAAATGAATGGAGTTAACGATCCGGATGAAATTGGCAATATTTCAAACCTTTCGGATCCTGATGAGGAAAAACAAACCTTTGGACGAATATCGCAAATCTGGCCAAGCCTTAGGGACAAAAATGGCATTTTACTCAAAAGAAAAAAAAGATGTTTTTTGGCAAGGAAAAACTAAGTGTAACTGTTTAAAAAGTCATTTACTTGTATATTCTGACTAACATGACTGTTTCTTTTAGCCCTGTGCAAGATGTTGCTGATTCATGCCGTACCGGAGCTGCTACAAATGTTATCTTCGGTCTCGCTTTGGGATACAAATCGGTTATTATCCCGATATTTGCAATTGCAATCAGTATTTTTGTTAGCTTTAGCTTTGCCGCCATGTATGGTGTTGCTGTGGCGGCTCTTGGGATGCTGAGCACCATAGCCACAGGTTTGGCTATTGATGCGTACGGTCCCATTAGTGACAATGCTGGTGGCATTGCTGAAATGGCTGGCATGAGCCACAGAATTCGTGAGCGGACCGATGCTCTTGATGCCGCTGGAAACACCACTGCAGCTATCGGCAAGGGTTTCGCTATTGGTTCAGCAGCTCTTGTGTCGTTGGCTCTATTCGGTGCGTTTGTGAGCCGTGCCGAAATAACAACTGTAGATGTATTAACCCCAAAAGTTTTCATTGGGTTGCTTGTGGGTGCCATGCTTCCATACTGGTTCTCGGCAATGACAATGAAAA